>JAVSBV010118716.1:0-19665 GCA_033117975.1 Parotocinclus spilosoma | reverse complement strand
TGCCGAAGCATCTGGGCCCTCACATCCAGACTGTGCAACAGTTTCTTACCATAAGCAATTAGACTCCTGTATAGACTCCTGAGTCTGATATGAAAAGTGGTCACACCAGTGACTCACACACACACACACACACACACACACACACACACACACACACACACACACAAACATACATTTGCACCTTTTAAAAACTGTAGACACATCTACTGCTAATGTTAAACCAACTGAATAACATTAGTACTGTTACTAAAATTCAGAGTATAGTGTTTACAGTGTGTAATGTTTACATTTACTCCAAAATGCACACAACGGCACCTTACTGCTCCCACTACTTAGGGAGCTAACAACACTACCCTACCCCCAAACTATACCCCCCCCAGTTTATTGTTTATTATCTTGTAAGGGTCTGGTGTATTTATAGTATATTTTCTTGCATATTTATTGTAAATTGTCTTGTATCATTGCACATGCTACTGAACATGTGCAGTTATGTGTAGTCTATTGTTTTATGTAGCACCTTGGTCCTGGAGGCACATTATTTTGTTTCACTGTGTACGGTTTGAAATGACTATTAAAATCACTTGACTTAAATTAATTGACTACAGAAATCCGTTGTGTCACATATGTAAAATCAGCGGCAAGAAGCACTCTGAAGATATCTAACACTCACATTTTGTTTGACGTTTTTAATTACCCACTCACAAACAAATAATGTTAACATTATTGCAGACTGTGCAGCATATTTTAAATAATGATATACAGGAAGCTATACTGTTCACAAAAAAGAAACTGCTCACAACTAATGAAATATCCCCTAATTTTCATGAGCAGTGTAAGTGTATAGTATTGTAGCATTGACATGGATGAGGAATCTTTGCTCATGCCGTTCTCTACTACACACCCAACACAGCACAAATTACCCTAATTAGCTGTAATCATAACTGTCTATACTTGAATATGAGTGCTGAGTGCTGGACTAAGCTACTAAGCCCACTCGTTTAACATTCAAGTACCAAGACAGTAACTTGTCGGATCCACATACATTTTCACAGATACATATCATGGTGTGGTGGACACATCTTTGGACTTTCACTCCAGAATGCCCTGGGCTCTGATTGGAGAACAGGGTACCGAAAAAGAGGAGGGTTCAAGAGTTTAGCGGGAACGGTCAGACTTCTTCCCGCTCAGAAAGTTGAGTTGTTTGGTTTTGCTGGATATCGAAAATAAAGGCAAGGTTTTTGTATCCGCATCCGTGTCTCCTTTTTTATTCGGCTCCTACAATCGCGTACATTATATGCTCACTGCACACTTTCCTTTTTTGTCTTCTTTGTCCTCTTTTGTTTGAATATGTTGATTAATAACTTTAACAAAATAAATTCAGCTTAGCTCCACATGTCTGACAAACCCCTTTCAGTGTGTTTTCTCAGTAATGCTAGTTGTTAAATGTGGTTGAATTATAATAATTTACTAAATTGTCAAAAGCGACAATGGTTAGACTTGAATAGTAACTTGTGAAACAATTCTAATAAAGCTTGCGAGAACATAATGGCACAAACCTTTGTCCCTTTGCAAATGTACTTCTTAAGCCATGCGTGGATTTACTTGTATGATGGTAGAGCGAAATGTTTAAAGTTTGTGGGTGGGGAGGCACTCCACAAGGACCCAAAGGTAATGTATGAGCACAAGCGCTGAAAATGTGAGTTTACCCAATACACCTCAACATTTTTGTAGCTATTTTATTATTTTAATGGGACAACACTGAAGATATGACAATATACAATATAAAGTATTTAGGCTACAGCTTGTATAACAGTGTGCATTTGCTGTGCCCTCAAAATAACTTAATACACAGTCATTGCACAAGTGCTGGTGACTAAATATTGAATACACCCTAAGTGAAAAAAGCCTGTCAGTACTCAGACCACATGATACACACTGTATTAAATTGGTCTGCATTGCTGTTATCCCAGAAGTTTACTGAAGACAAGCAGTCTAAGGACATGGATTACTGGAACCATGTTCTGTTGTCTGATGAGTCCAAGATAAACTTATCTGAATCAGATAGTGTCAAGCATGTTCTTGTGGCAACAGGGGAGGAGCACAAATACAAGTATGGCTTACCTACAGTCAAGCATGGTGGTGGGAACGTCATGGTTTGGAGTTGCATGAGTGCTGCTGGCTGTGGGGAGTTACAGTTCATTAAGGGAACCATGAATGCCAACATGTACTGTGATATACTGTAACAGAGCATGATTTATCTCCCTTCAGAAACTGGTCTGCAGGGCAGTATTCCAACATGATAATGACCCCATACACACCTCCAAGATGACCACTACCTTGATAAAGAAACTGCTTGCAAAGATCAAGTCTTCAGACATAAACTCTATTGAGCATCTGTGGGGCATTCTCAAATGGAAGGAGGAGGAGCTCAAGGTCTGTAACAGTCACCAGCTCTGTGATGGCATCATGGAGGAGTAGATGAGGATTCCAGTGGCAACCTGTGAATTTCTGGTGAACTCCATGCCAAAGAGAGTTATGGCGGTGATAATGAAAATAATAAAAGCCATGCAAAAAATTTACACTTTGGGTACAATTTGGCCATTTATACACTTATGTACTCACTTGTGTTGCCTACTTTACATTGTATCAAAAGTGTTGTATATTCAATGTTGTCCAAAGAAATAATATAATCAAATCGTTACAGAAACGCTCAAGGTGTGCTCACTTTTGTGAAATCTTGTGATATCACCATTAATAAGGCTATGAGAATGTAATATAACAGACTACTGTTAAAATAGACTGCACCATAAGTAAACATACAATAATAATTGTAATAATTACTTGCACCAAGTGCAAAAGATTTGAACAAAATCGAATGGAATTAACTAGAATGGAAAGAAATAGAATTTCTTCTCACTATATCAGAGAAAAAATTGTGTCTGTATATAAAGAAATCCAGATAATGCACAGTTCTGTGTCTCTCTTCACCTTTAGTGCCGATAAACCCTGAACGCAGTGACACATCACTGGATGCTGTCTGGGTTTACTGCATAATAAATAAATCTTGCTGAAAACAAGGCCTATAAGAGTTCTTCCACCGTATAACTCTCTAAATTGCTTGAGAGCCACAATCAAATGAAATTTAATACTCTGGCCACTATTTGAATCCTCCAAAAATGCAAAATGTTCACAATAAAGTAACTGTAGCCTGTCACTGTTGTTTGACTATAAGGTACTCATGCAATATCCTAGTCAAATCCTCAGTAAATTCCCCACAATATCTATAAAAGATATACATATTTTATTGGTGGAAAATATACCTAAATATACTATACAAGTATGCAAACCCTACAACTACATTGTTTGTTATTAGGTTATCTTATGTTTTAAATGCATGCCCACATAGCAGACTGGCAGCACAATGGGGCATTTGTTTACGGCAGTAGACTCACAGTTCAATGATCCCTATATGTATTCTATATATAATCAGGAGTTAATAGTGATCCATATATACATATATATATATGCACTTCCTCTTAATTGATATTAAGCAAGCAAAAGCTATGGAGTTTATTAGATAAGAATTTAAAATGTTATGTGAAATCAATCAGGTCACAGAAATGTGTTATTAATAAAATGCTATGAAAGATTGCCCCAGGACCTCACTCTGGCCTGCCCTCTGCCCGATCCTGTCTTGTTATTTATCTGCTCTGCCACATTGTTGTGATTATGGATGTCATAGGGCAATAAAGCCCGAAGGGATCAATATTCCTTAATTTAAAACAAAAGTGAATTTCCTCAGCTGGCCACACTCCTGAGCCAAAGGACTCACTATGTTGAATTATCACAAATTTCACAGACAAACTGTGACACAGACACCAGCAGTGACAGCCTTACAACTGACTCTGTAAACATACAGAACTAATGCATGGGTTGATTCAGCTCAGATTGTGTTAAAACAGTTTAGCAAATGACCTACTCTTCACAGTGTCTGATTCACTTTTAGTGCAGAAAGTCAACCTTACTGGCTGAGTTTGAAGATCTGACTGTAAGATCTTCCTGGACCACTTCCCTCAGATCAATAGTCTATTAGTTTGGAAATAGCATCCGCTTTATCCTTGTGTTTAGCTCCAGTGCAACACAGTGCCTCCTCACACGAGTCACTGTAGCATTTTCATTCAGACAGAAGTCTAATTAATGCATATGTAAACCTCTAGAAATTAAAGAAACTCTTCATATTGAGGAAACGGAATTGCTCAATTCAAACTGTAAAGTCTATATTCCATAGCTTGTGTATAGTGTAGTGCAATATATGTTGACCATGTAGACACTAAGTAATATAGACATCTTGTTTTATTTAAAATAGAAAAATAAGTTGTAGCTTCCTGTTTTACCCCCGCTTATCCTAGTCAGGGTCACATAGGTGGGTATGGTGAAATTTAACACAAAATTAAAAACAATGTGTGATTTATTGAAGGCATGTTGCCACATTTATTGAAATCATTACGTTAAAGTGGTAGGTTTCTTCTATTCTGTTTTTTAAACGTACCTTGGGAGAATGGTTTCAGGGGAAAAACACTTCACTGCAGAGCCATATAATAACAGCATGGATATTAGTTGTGACAGGTCTGCTTTGATGATCACAAGATGGGGAGTCAATGTAAGTGCAATGTACATTATTCACAATAAATAAATCAATAAATAAACCAATCAATAAATGGTGCTTTTCTCGCATCTTGTCAGTGTGCCTCAGTAACAGTCTTAAGCCTGTGCGTGGTACCTCGTCTCTTTCATGTGTAAATGTACTGTTTCACCAACCCATTCCTTACCCACTCCCTCACCATGTACATGTCTTTCCACCTGCAGGCAGCACCCCACCACACCCTCCACCACCACCACATTGTCTGTATAAAAGAATTTCACATTAAATCAATTCATTTACTGGTATGGATAAGAAATGTCTCTCTGCTCCTATGAATGACAAACTTCAATTTGAGAGCCGAGGATTTTTATGAGAATGAAGATGGAAGCGCTGATGGCAGATGTGAGAGCCAAAGAGGTGGTACCTATTAAAGTATTGGAGTATTTTTACTCAGGAGAAAACTTTTTATTAAAAAACTTGATTCTTAATAAATTACTTTTTAAACTTTTAATATTACTAAGAAAAATTAGAGATATCTCATTTGTTACTTCATTTTCCTATTGAATGCTATGTTCATCCAGGTTCCTATTGACATGAACAAATTAAGTACTGCTATTGGTAGAGGAAAAACATTTCTTTATGTCAGGGAGCTAATTTGTTTACTTTAATAAAAAAAAAAAGTTCAGTGGATTTGGAGTAGTAGCCCCATTATACCATACAGCACTGCACAGTGAAAATCAGCAATTGTTTGCTTTTCTGAATGCATTAAATCTATTCATTTGTACTGAACTTTAAAAAGTTTTATTAATGTTTTATTGAGGACAAAAAAAATAAGTTACTGGGAAGCACCACAATGATTAATTACACATAAAAAACTGCATATGGATCTAAACAGATGTCTCGTTTGCTGCCCCACCTCATCCACTTATAACCAGAGATGGACAGATCTGCTCCACTTCCTTATACTTAGAATCGATTTGTAATTAATTGTAGAAACTCATGAGAAAGATGACAGAGGTGAGAGTTAATCATCTAATGCTGACAGGACTCTTCATCTCAGCTAAGCAACTATTGCTTGCATTGGCCAAAATTGTAAGCTGTCAGGTATTCTCATGCATACTTGCTTTAAATTGTTTTTCTTTTAACACTCCTAATTTAATCATAAACTGCTCACATTTTAAAAATTTACATTTCATTTCAAAATGAAATAGAATTTTTGTGAGCAGTGTATTACAACAATAACATTATTTAAATAAGTATACTGTAACATTATTTTGAGCATGTTTTTGACTGGCTAAATGACGGTGATGTGTGAAGACATTTGAGATGTGGCTGTTTGTCACTACTCTGCTCAAAAGCCCATACAAGCTGGAACTGTTACAAATGACTGTTTGATTTCTTTGATTGATTTGACAAATCCCGAGGACATAAAAGTCCTGTGTCAAAAAGTGTGTCATGATGCAGAATGATCTGAATTTTTTTTTTACTGATAGTACAGTAGAAGGATAAAATAGGTATGAACTTATAAACATTACAAATATTATATTATAATAGTCATTCACATGCACTTTCTTATCCCCTTAATTCCAAACAGGGTCACTGGAGAACCAATATTAGTAATATTATTGTTGTTGTTGTTTATGTTACAGTTATCCTTTATTGTTATACATCAGTATATTAGTTATACTAAATTGAAACACATTGACACACTGTTTTTGTGACAGTATCACATTCGTTATAAAAAATGAAGACAGATGTAAGTGCAAGTGGTGTTTTATAATAAAAAATGTGTTCCTTCTAGCACATGTTTGAAATCACATTAACACATTTCTAGCCAAAACTGGCCCCTTTCTTTAAATGTGCAATCTGTTGCAGGCCTTAATGCTCATATGGAAGATTTTTAACAGTAAAATGAACTTGGAAAAAAAAGAAACATGACATTTATTGGGTTCCTATTGTCTGAAACAAAATTGAACAGTAACAATAACAAAAAAACAGAAGTGAATGTGGAATGCTGTATTTTTGTTGTTTTAAGTTTTAATTTTCCATACTATTATATTGCTTTCTTATTTTGGGTCCATTTTTAGCAGATATCCCAATCAAAAGTGATTCACAATTGATACTGATACAATCTCCCATGTTACAATCCAGGCAACTAATGGTTAAGAGATCTGAACACTCAACCTTAAGGTCAATAGTTCAGTGGCTTAATAACACTTTTAGCACTACCCCATCAGATTCATTTTGCTAGATAATTTACCAATGCTTGCCACATTTTTTCTTTAAATGGAAAGTTAGTCCTGAAAGTCACATCACAACCATAGTTTTTCCCTATTGTGGTTCTTTACTTTCCTGTGATGAATTAGTTAATAGACTCTCAGATACAGATGTTCAAGCTTTTCTGACTTTGCAATGTCCAATAGTCACCCTATTTTCATGTAGAGATTCATAAAAACTGCTCACTCAATTCACCCACTCTGTTGCTCCCTGTGAAAGCCCATTTTACACTACTCATTTCCTTTAAAGAACAAACACTATTAAGCTCATCAATCAGTACAGAGAACATCATAGCCATTATTGCTTCCCAACACAAAACAGATTTATGCCCCCTGCCACTGAAGCTTTAATCATATATTCATCATTCAAATTAAAGACTGACATATGGCGGGGCTGAAAGTAAGTATAAGAATTGAAAAATATAGATTAAACATTAGTTTAGGATGCAGGTAATAATACTGGAATTATTATTTTTCTTTTTCTGCTTATTTTATTTATGATATTCCCATGTCTCATTAGAAGTAGTCTTCGGGGACTGGACTAAACCAAACACAGGGGTTTCGATATGAGTAAGGAGATAGTTAAAAAGTTTTGGAAAATACCATCAATATCCATACTGCATAGATTTTCACTCATGCCAAATATGCTTAAACCAATTCATAGTACAAGGTGAAAACTAAGACACGGTGCCAATCCATATCAGGGCACACACACACACACACACACACACACTTAAACTTAAGAGATGCCAATTGACCTAACACATGGCTTAGATTTTGGGAGGATACCAAAGTACTCAGAGGAAATCCACACAAGCATGCACATGCAAATGCCACACAGGCAAAGTATGTGCTGGAAAAAGAAGCTTGGATTTCTGGAACTGTGAGCTGAATTGACACTTAATAGTTAGATTAAATATTTAAACTTACTAACATCAGTGTTTTATTGGATAACTGCATGACTGCAGCAAAACCGACTGCATTCCCTCCTAAACATGCAGACATGACAGTGGCATTTATTAGTACTAGTACTCAGTTCATTTTAACAAGACTCATTCATTGCACATTGGCCATCAGCATCTATAGAGGATTATATCTCACATTATGAGAACTGATGGTGATGGTTGCACTGTGGGAGGGAGGGAGAAATATGACAGCATTCATCAGAAACTAGGCAAGCAGGCAGGCACAAGGAGCAAGTGCAAGAGAGAATATGCCAAGGACATTTTAGTGTTCTGCCAGGCTTTGATGATGTACGGGTCAACCAATAAACCAGCATTCAAAACTCCTAGACTGCAGGTTCTGGAACGCATTGCAAAACTTCACATCTACCACTAACACAATTTAGTATATATTCTTGTAGCACAAACACATGGAATGTGATATGGACTACAACAAACACAAAATTAGTTAGTCCACAACATCAAACAACTATATAAAATCAGCGTTATTGTTTTTTTTTTTTCACTATAGCATTTGGTGATGAACCACCTATTTGAACGTGCTTTCTGTGACACACACAAAATCTTAATAAACTAACATTTGCAATAAGGTAATACTTACTTATTATTAGTCCACCCTTTGATCATGACGTCAAAACTAGTCTAACAATAACTCAATTTTGCTGTTTGTGGCCTTTACTATAGCTAATATTATATTATATTATATTATATTATATTATATTATATTATATTATATTATATTATATTATATTAACTATAGTATAGGGCACAAACAGCAAAATGTAGTTATTGTTAGACTAGTTTTGACGTTAAATATTATATAACGTATATAATATATTATATTCTACTTCATCATATTATATTATTGTTGAAGTAATTAATATCCTTTAAATATTAATTAAAAATTACAACGTGATTTTCAAGCTTTTACTCAGATGATCATGGTGATATAGTAGTTAGAGTTGAATGTGAATAGGAATTATTTTTTCCTATTCATTTATATATGGTACAGTTGCAGGACGTGCGATTTTTTTTGTTGCAAAAACAACATGCATTTTATCAATGACACAAAGAAGGTGGTTTATTTAAGTAATTTGTATAGAGAATCATGCAATTGCACTAAGACGGATGTGCTATGTTTATTTCATGCGTTCGGCTGCATTTCTGTAATATAACCCTCGCTGATCTAAGATCAGATGAAGAGCGGGTTTACATTCAGTTTCTCGTGCTGCAAGTTTAGCTCAGCCCTGCACACACGTCATTGGTTATCTGTTTAAATATTCCTTCTAAGCTCTTATTATTGGACAGATTCATACTCGGGGGATTTAATAAATCAGTTTGTTCGAGTGCAGTGTGAAAGGACTATGCTGTAGTAACCTAAGGACGTGCAGGGAGTCCGCTGAGGATCATCCGGGGGAAAGACTTTTCTATCCATCGCTCTGCTGATGCATGTAGGTGTTTGATCGGTGCTTGCTGCTGGAGCTCTTATCATGCAGATTAAGTTCGAGTTTTAAGCATGAACTGTTTGTTGTACGTGTGATCTCTAAGTACAGATTTACAGTTGATGTAGAATAAAGGTTTTGCAAGGTAGATAGTGAAAAGTACACCTTTTTATTGTAATTGAATTATATTTTCTAATATAATTGTCCTGGCTGGCTCTTGCACTTGAACCCATCTGTGTGCGAGTCCCGTGATAAGAGAAGAACAGCCACAATTAAGCAGAGAGCTCGTGCTTTCTACTATAACAAGTTTACTAGGCTTAATCTACTGTAAGTATTAGCTATACTTGTTATACTTGTTACAGTACAGTAGAGTACAGTATTCAGTGCGGTCTTTGGTAGTGTCTCAAACTAATGATGCTCCTTGTCGCAGTGTTAGAATATGTCAGTCTGCTGCAGATTAAAGTGTCCCAAACCTAAAGATCTCATATACTACTAAATATCATGTCAAAATACAATTAATCATACTATTAAGAACGAATGTCTAGGATGTTTCATGTTTCAAATTGATGTATCTAGTTAGCTCCTTCCCTCATTTAACCATTTTAAGATTAAGGCGAGTTTTAAATTATTTAAATCAGATATGTTTCTCTGGAGCAAATAGTTCATTGAAGTTAGACTATATTTGGGTAGCGTTGTAACCACTGTAGTCGTGAATTAACTGCAGTCACTATGAAAAAAGACCAAGAATGTGTTTACAATGCATTTCCATTATTTAAACATGCTCCCTTATTATAAGTAGTAGGTCAAGCAATATTTTGGTAAAAATAATACATTAAATAAATTAGGTAATCTGTATCTGGAAAGAAAAAAACACTGCATCCTGTTTTACTGCTATTAATCAGGGTCATATGGGATTGTCTGGAGCCTAACCTGAAAATCAGCAGGAAGAGGCACACTTTGGATAGGATGCATTTCTATTATAGGGCTAGGGAAAGATACTAATTAAGGTTTGTACCCAGGCTGGTGAGAACTGATGTTTCCAGCACCTGGCTTTGGTCACTGAACCACCTGAGCTACTGGGCTGCAATAGCCAGTTAAAATTATATTGCAATTAAACCTGCTACATGAACTCATGTAGTCATAAGTTTGGGTTAACCCTTTTTAAAAGTTTAAAAGCATATTAACTATTATCCAACAAAAAAATTGCTTGAACCCATTGAATTTCGAAAGATTATTCATTTGAATAGAACTAATGCAATGTGAAGCTTGTCATTGCATGTCATTGCATGTACAATGATCACTGCATGTTTTGTACTTAACTGCTGGATGGTAAATATTTCCCCAAAGTCATAAAAGCTTAGTCGGAGGTATCTGTGCATGTAGAGGTTCTCAAGTGTTTTTACAAATAGCTGCAAATTTGAAAATAACCATGTGGGACTTCCTGTTTTCCTACTAGAGTGCATTATTGCTTGCAAAGATCACTGAATTTAAGATTTTATTTTTTACCTTTTGGTGAGTTCATCATTTGGTGCATCATGTGAAGCATTTATATATAAATTTGCAACATTTAGCAGACATCCTTGTGCAATGTGGCTTGCAGAAATTATTTATTTATTCCTTGCTAGAACAAATATTTTACAAAACAAACATAATCTAACTAAAACCATCTAGCAGTTAGTAAATTAAGATTTTAAATATTGTAGGTGCATTATTGGTGCTTAATGCAGAGGTTTGTTTTCTGTAGCTGTTTATAAATGCAAAATGCTTAGTCATCTAAATAACAAAAATAAATACATTTCATCACCTGAGTGCCAGTACAGTGAGGTCTTGATACTGGTGTTAAGTTTTTCTTGATCTGTGAGTCCAGGGCAGGGTTTGATTACTGCCTAATAGGAGGGGGTTGGTCCATTTTTAGCTTTGTTGGCAAGTGGCAGTGTTTTAAATCTGATGCGGACAGCCACAGGGAGCAATTATTAGGAACGCAGCAGTCTGGTTGTTGTGGGAGAACATGGATAGATTGAAAAGCAGATGTGCTTTCTGCATTCTGAATTAGCTGGGATCTAATTGTACGCATGGGAAGACATGCCAGGAGTGCTTTTGAGTATTAAAGTCTAAATATGACAAGAGACTGGAAAAGCACCTTAGTGGGATTTTGGTGATAAATGGTCAAGCCTGAAGAGTCTGAGACCTGGATAAGCAGATGCCGGATATTATCACCTTTTTCTGGATGGATTACGTCAGGTTCAGGTAAAAGAAATGTGACAAGAGGCCTTGGAAGCCAAGATGATTTCTTCTAGTTATGTGTTCATCCAGATTGATTGTTGATTATTTGCTTATTGTTAATTGTTCCTAATTTGAACTTGACACTTTTTAATGGAAGCTCGGCAAATAAACCTCCACTGTATATGAAACATTACAGACTATCCTTTAATGTTATATTTGCTCTCTAATCAAAATTTAATGGATTTATTTTTAATTCCATTTCTTAATTAGTATTGGCTCTGTCAAGGTTGACCTCAGCTCTATATATTTCTATTTACAGTGTATCACAAGAGTGAGTACACATGTCACATTTCTGCAGATATTTAAGTATATCTTTTCCTAGGACAACACTGATAAAATGATACTTTGACACAATGGAAAGTAGTCTGTGTGAAGCTTATATAACAGTGTAAATGAATTTTTCCTTCAAAATAACTCGATATACAGCCATTAATGTCTAAACCACCGGCAACAAAAGTGAGTACACCCCTTAGTGCCACTGGAATGCTTTTCCAATTCTCCATGACGACATGCTTGACCAGTCCATCACCTTTACCCTCAGTCTCTTCAAGCAGTGGTCATCTTAGAGGTGTGTTTGGGGTCAGTATCATTCTGAAACAGACCAAAGCGTCTGTTCTAAATGGACCCTGCTCTTTTAAAACGCTGGATGATCTTGGCCACTGTGCTGCAGCTTAGTTTCAGAGTGTTGGCAATCTTTTTGTACTCTTGGCCATCTTCATGTAGCGCAATAATTCGTCTTTTAAGATCCTCAGAGAGTTCTTTGCCATGAGGTGCCATGGTGGAACTTTCAGTGATGAGTATGAGAGAGTGTGAGAGCTGTACTACAAAATTGAACACACCTGCTCCTTATGCACACCTGAGACCTAGTAACACTAACGAGTCACATGACATTTTGGAAGGAAAATGGCAAGCCGTGCTCAATTTGGAAATTTAAGGGTATAGTTTTCAAGGGGTGTACTTACTTTTGTTGCTCGTGGTTTAGACATTAATGGCTGTATATTGAGTTATTTTAAGGTAATGATAAATTTGCACTGTTATAAAACCATCATTAATATGTTTCGACCTTTCCACAGACAGATTGTAGAAGATCATTGTTACACTATCTGTGACTGGTCATCAAACAACGATCACTCCAAGAGCATGGCATGTAATAGTCTGAGAGGTCTCTAAACAACGTAAGGCTTCTCTTACTTTGGCTAATAAATCATCGGTGGCAGTCCTTCCACAATCTCCTTCTGTAATGTAAAAATGTAACGAGAAAGCAGCTACTCTTCAAAAAGAAAACACTGTCGCCCATATTTAATTTGCTAAAGCTCTTCCAAATATTTTCCAATTTCCATAATTGTTTAAATATAAGCACTGCTAATTAATTAACAGACAGTTAATTTAAAACTGTAATGTTAAAGTGCATTGACTCGGTTAAGATAGACTAATGTAATCTGTATACAACACTTGTACAATGTGGGTGAGATTGACCTAGTCTAGTGAAGATTAATTGCAGGGGACAAATAAGAAACATATTAACTCTTCATTAACAAAAAAGGGGTGTCACCTGTATGTCATCACCAGTTCAATTCATGTTTATGTTCAGCATTGGTACCATAATGCTAACAGCTAGTTTGATCTATTTTATTTATTAAATGTTTTTCTATATACAACAATGTTTGTTAGTTAATCCAGCATTTCTGATTCCTGTAATCTTTTTGCGATAAATCATTTACTTAGGCAGCCTAGTTGTACTGGATATTGACCAGAAGGTTTCAAGCAGGGTTCAAATTCCACCTCTGCCAGGCTGCCAATGTTGGGCCCTTGAGCAAGACCTCAAAACCCAATCCAAGCAATTGTAAGATTCTATCAGTTGTAAGTCTCTAGGAAGTCTGTTAAATGACATAACAGAAATGTAAATGTAATTTAAATAAATACACACACAGACAGCCATGCATTCAACTTGAAACTCTCTCCCTCAATTCGGATCATGCAGACAGTATGAGCAAATAATTATAACTTCCATGTTTCAGGACTATTTCTGAATCTTTTTGTTTGTCAGGTATGGATTTTTCTGTCTGTTGTATAGTATATGGGGTACCTTCAAGTACAGCAACTTTCACATCTTTGCTTGAACCTGGCCTTTCACCTGCTTTAATTCTCTGGATTTATGTTCTTGTTTTATAAGTGTAATGTTGGCCAGATAATTGCCTCTTAACAGGGGGAAATAGTAAGTTGTCTAAGGTCAGGTGAATGTTGTGATTTAAGTAATGCAGTGCGCAGACTTCCACAAACAGGCTGATGTATAGTTACATTTTATATGCTTTTAGCATGTGCATACTATTTAGTCCATGGTAATCTAATATGAAGTATAATTTTGGGTTTGAAGCAGAACACTTTTTAAAAAAGTTTTACCTTTCTACCTCTTACATTACCAGAAAATATCATGTAATTGGCATTTATGAAAGAGATTTACTGTGTGATTTATTCTTAACAAACTTGATAATTTACAAACAGTTAACAGTGATGAATGTCTTATAATCTATCACATCTATCAAAGGTTGTAAAGGTGTAGATCATCAAAACAAATTAGTAGTATTGCTGGTTTATACTGAAGCAATGTACCTGTAGTAAACACAATGCACAAAACAAAACACACAGGAAGAAGATCCATATCATTATTTAGTAAATATGATAAGGAGAAATTAACAAGAATTAAATATTAAACACTAAATTTCCAGGGCATTTCCAATATAATCTCAACTGCAGTGAGTCCAAGTTTGTGTCATTTGTACATGTAGCCTTTAAACAGCAATAATTTGGAATGTACCTGTTTATATGTACATAGATTTGACACATAATGGGTTGTTTTACAAATACCTTTAGGTTTAGATATTTCCATGGAGCTCTTATTCACATCTTTCTGGGATCTTGAGACTGGCTTACTTCCAAAAACCAATCATAAACGCTTATATGCTAAATATGTTATATGTCTAGCCAATAATACTGCTTTTAATGGTATGCTATTAATGAACAGAAACAGGTAATAAAAAGATTAATATATGAATCTAAATTAATATATAAATATGAACAGATGTACAGGGCCTAAATGGAAAAAGCAGAAATTATGCTAATATAGCTGTATGAATGATGCATTGTGGTGCTGTATGGGCTTGAAAGGTATTGTATAGCTCCAATGGTACCTTGCAGCCCTTACAGTAACAAATCTAAGGGTTTGGAAGATTCTGCTTATTTTAAAGTGCAGGGTGGAAACTGCAATTTATCACAAAAGTATCACAGCAGTGGGGAAAAAAACAGAATGCACATCAAGAGGTGAAGTAAAAGGGGTCAGCTATCTTACCAGCATGCTTCATGACCCTGCTGTTGTATATGTCCTGAAACAGTGGGATACTACATTCAATTATCCTTTCTTCTGTTCTAATGCATTCGAGTTTGGCTTGCTCTTGTAAGGTAAAGGATGAAAACCAGGTGGTTATTTATGAAGTAAGGATGAATCTGTTGTATTAAACAGCATCATCTGAGTCTATGACTGCTTCAGAAATGACATCCTCTGCTGAGTTTTCCTGGCTAGAATGACATATTCCAAGGAGCATGTAACTCAACAGTGGAATCTACAGTGCCTGAAAGTGTAATCTGCCAACTATATCATAACTAAATCACTATATTTATAGAACGTTCCTTAGGGCCGGGGTGACTAGGATAAATATTGAAGGGATGGAGTGGGAATACTTATTCAGTAGTACTTCTGTACTGAGCCTGCCATGTTTCCCCAACTATACTGCCCGTTTCCTGTTGGGACAGGAAATCCTTGATTCACCTGCAGATTGGATCCGGCACATATTTATCAATACAGAAAAAAATATTTTTTTAGTATGATGCTTGCTCTATAATTTAGCATTTGTAACAAATAAAGTTTTGTCAGGGTCGCAGGAGAGCCAGTGTCTAACTGGTAACACACTGCAAAAGGCAAGAACAACCCTAGACAGGGCACCAATCCATTGTGTGGCACACACACTCAAACATACATTCACACACTAAGGGCTCTGCAGAAACACCAATTAATCTAACATGCATGTCTTCGAAATGTGGAAGAAATCCCGAATACCCAGAAAAAACTCATGCAGACACAGGGAGAACATTTAAATCCCACACAGTTGGAGCCCAGATTTGGAATTAAAACCCATTTGAAAACTATCTATGGTATGAGAGTAAACTGTAAATTATATGTAACAAAAATTGTCAATTAAAATAATAAAGTTGCATTTATCCTAGATCTCTGGTGGCTTAGATAGTTATGCAAAGAAAATGTTTTAATGCAGTTGCAAATATTATACATCATATTCACACATTATACTAATATTAAAATTGACAGACCTTGTTTTAAATGACATTTGATTTAATGTTTAAAGTGTATTAGCTCACTGGTTTGCAATTTTTATGATTTAATGTGAACTTATTTAGGCATTAGTAGTTGTGTATTTAATTCAAATGTTGAAAATTTAGCTACAATTTAGTAATAGTAATACTACTATTTTTCACGTGGTAAATTACCTGTACATTTCAGGTACAATACTGCATATGTGTGGAAAGATTTGCAGCTTCCATTGGTACATTTATTGTTTATTTAAGTCCCATATTTTATCTGTCTAAAAAATACCCTAACTCTGTGTGTGTTCAGCAGGTGACTATGTCTGTGTGGATTATAGCACTCACTTTCTGTATGGTGGGTCAGTGTTGGGCTCAGCGCTCAGAGCCCATGTTTGCATCTGTCACTCAGAGTGTGCTGCCACCTGATTACGAAAACAACCCTACTCAGCTGAATTATGGTGTGGCTGTTACTGATTTGGATGGAGATGGAGAGCTGGAGATGTTTGTGGCTGGGTGAGTAGGTGTTTTCCTGTACGGCAAAAACAGTATTAGCAGTTTTTAATTGTAATAAGCCTCATGTGTTACTTAACATCTGACTATATTATTTGATTTAAGGTATTATGATCACAGTGTACCACTCTGTGATTTCATTGAATATAAACAGGGATGAAATTCAAATGACGCTAAGGGTCGAAACAGTCCAAACTTCAACACCAATCTTATCAGACAGGAAGTCTGAACCATAAGACAAAATGCACAGTGAAGTGTTCAGACTAAAACAAAATCATCTATAGTAACTACAAAAGCTGTAAGAAGAAAATCTGTATTATACAGTATGTGTCTATACAAAGGATACTACATAATTAAAGAAAGTGACACCACCAATAGTGGTGAGGATGGGGAAGAGTCTATCCCGGAACTCAGTTGGAAATGACAGTCCAGGAACCCAAAGCTGCACCATCCTGGCCTGTCAAACTCTCTAACTACTGTTTCCAGCAAATGGCTCTTCGAAACTGTAACTGAAACATTCATTAAATATATATTAATTACATGATCACAGCATAGGGGTGAAAATAATTTAATGAACTATGTTCCACAATAATGGCCCACTATATGATGTGTTATGATTGACTGTGAAGTATCCTAGTTTTTGTTTTAAGTCAATGCAAAGTTGAACTTTTCCATACAGCATCCTCTCTAAAACCATTCTATGGCTTTCAAATGATATGATATGAAGAATTTTAATTAATATGATCAAATACCTTTTCAGGTACAATGGACCAAATCTGGTGCTGAAATATAATAAAGTATATCAAAGGCTAGTGAACATTGCAGTAGACAACCGTACTTCCCCATACTATGCGCTCAGAGATCGACAGGGGAATGCAATTGGAGTGACAGCATGTGACATAGATGGTGATGGAAGAGAGGAGATCTATGTTCTCAACACCAATAATGCTTTCTCAGGTATTTATAAAAGCATTGTCTCATGAAGAGCTACAGAGTTCAAGATTTAAAATACACACAATTCTCACAGAATTCCACTGTAAATGGGGATTGTCACTATTTTGTTTTTGAAGTTGCAGTTTTCTGTGAATTATGGTCTTTAAGTTGGGTTTGTAAGCAAAATACGTGCATTTGAGTTGGAGTGGTCGGCTCAAAAATATACTTATTATACAAAAGGGGGAACTGCAAAAAAAGTTTCAGAAGCACTGAGCTACAGACACAGGTCGAGAAAATATAGAATACCCATATGCAACTGTTTAATGTACTTAACTGCTGTTTATTTTTCTTTGCGCAGGTCGAGCAACTTATGCAGATAAGCTGTTCAAGTTTAGAAATGGGCGTTTTGAGGACCTCCTGAGTGATGAGATAAATGAACAAAAAGATGTTGCAAATCGCATGGCAGGCCGTTCAGTAGCTTGTGTGGACAGAAAGGTAACAGCACCCAATTCTATATGATGCGCTCCTCTTTTGTAACTTTGGTCTTATGGAACACGCACACACCCAACTACAAGCCAGGGTCTTTCAGGGTATGGGATTGGGTCTGTGCTCTTAGCAAAGGTCATTGTCAGTTCTGTAATGGCAGCATTAATGCAGAAAAGTACATTGAGATTTTAGAGCAACGTAAATTTCTTCAAGATTGGACGTCCCCAGGGACGCCTGTGCATTTATCAACAAGACAATGCAAAACAAGTGAAATCATAAAAAGTTAGGACTAAAATATGTAAATCCCATTTAGTCTTTCTTAGAAGAACATTGTTTTTAAACATTTCATTCATTTTCTCACACATTTGTTGACTGGAGATCCTCTGCCCTCCATAAAGGCTTGGTGGACACTGCTGTTGTACCAAAACCCTAGCTGACATCACCTGTTTGAGACTGAGGAAGATTGTCAGTTGTCTTGTGTTACTTTTATTTTCTAATAATTGCGCCAACAATTGTTGCCTTTTGCTCACCCATTCAAATTATCTGAATTCGATGTTCCAATCACTTCCATGACCACAGGTGCATAAAATTAAACACCTAGGCATGCAAACTGGTTTTACAAACATTTGTGAAAAAATGGGTTGCTCTCTGGAGCTCAGTGAATTCCAGGGTGGAACTGTGATAGGATGACACCTAAATATTCCACAGTCAACTGTAAGCTGTATTATAAATGAAAGTGTTTGGGAACAACAGCAACTCAGCCACAAAGTGGTAGGCCACGTAAACTGACTGAGCAGGGTCAGTAGATGCTAAAGCGCACAGTGGAAAAAGGTCACCAACTTTCTGCATAGTCAAAAACTACAGATCTCCAAACTTAATGTGGCCTTCAGATTTGCTCAAGAACAGTGTGCAGTGAGCTTCATGGAATGGGTTTCCATGGTCGAGCAGCTGCATCCAAGCCATACATCACCAAGTGCAATGCAAAGTATTGGATGCAGTGGTGTAAAACACACCGCCACTGGACTCTAGAGCAGTAAAGATGCATTCTCTGGAGTGAAAAATCATGCTTCTCCATCTGGCAATCTGATGGACGAGTCTGGGTTTGGCGGTTGACAGGAGAACAGTACTTTTCTGACTGCATTGTGCTAAGTGCTAAGTTTAGTGAAGAGGGGATTATGTTATGGGGTTGTTTTTTAGGATCTGGGATTGGCCCCTTACTTCCAGAGAAATGAACTCTGAATGCTGCAGCATACCAAGACATTTTAGACAATTCCATGCTCCCAACAACAGTTTGAAGCTGGCCCCTTCCTCTTCCAACATGACTGTGCACCAGTGCACAAAGCAAGGTCCTTAATAACATGGATGGCAGAGTCTGGTGTGGTGAACCTGACTGGCCTGCACAGAGTCCTAACCTCAACCCGATGGATAAATATCCCAACACCTTTGGGATAAATTAGTCAGGCCTTCTTGTCCATCAGCAGTATGTGACCTCATAAATGCACTTCTGGAAGAATGGTCGAAAATCCCCATAAACACACTAAACACTAAACATTGTGGACAGCATTCCCCCCAAAAATTGAAGCTGTTCTGGTGAGCCAACATCATATTGAACGCTATGGAATAGGAATGGGATTCATAGCTCATATGTGAGTCAAGGCAGGTGAGCAATATATATATATATACATACAGTGCATCCGGAAAGTATTCACAGCGCTTCACTTTTTCCACATTTTGTTATGTTACAGCCTTATTCCAAA
>JAVSBV010118705.1:0-19672 GCA_033117975.1 Parotocinclus spilosoma | reverse complement strand
TAACACACCATACATCACTCTCGTATCACACATGCTCCGTCCGTACCGAGCTTACAGCACCAAAATATCCTACACATCGAGTAGATACAACAGCTATTTACTGTAAATCCTAATATTTTATGATTTATAACATTCCATTATTGTTAGAATTAATATTTGTTTATATATTTTTATACATTTTTATAATTTAAATTTTTGTCAATGTAAATGTTATGCAAAAACCAGCGAAACAGCGGAAATCCGCCATATATTTTTTCCATTTATATGTTTTGAAAACCTGTGATGAATCTGCGAAGTGGCAAGGGAACACTAATGTATATTATTTATGTATATCATATATCAACCTGGTTTCATAAACTAATTATTCGGAACAGAGTGATATATTTAATTTGAGACTGCTCTTGGTTACACATATGACATAGCAGAACTGATTTCCATATCTCAAAAAAGTATGATCACACTTCACTTGTGACAAAGAAAAGCTCAAAAGTGTTCTGACCATGCTACTGGTGAGTAATTGAATGACAGATGCAGGTCGTGTGGACAAGCATGCTTTATTCAGGATGTGGCCAGCCTGTGGCATTTCAGCATGTGGATAAAAAAAACACTCATCTTCTGGCAGGAGGAGAGCAGAAATTCCTTTATGGTTTTCAGTCAACCACTTTTGCTTTTACCTGCAGAGATGTTGTCACTCTGCTGTCCTTTTTTATTAACGGTTATTTTAAAAAGGTTAGAAGTTCATTTTCTTTATTAAAGGATGAGCAGGACGGGCCAGGGTGGGTTGACGTGATTATCCCAAATTGATGTTCATTTCACTGATGAAAGGGTTTGCGACACAATAGGTGTTTGGTGTTTTACAATTACTATTTTTCACCAGAAAGAGCTTCCCAGGTTGTCTTTCATCTATCTTATTAGTATAAATATTGTGTCATTAATATGGCTATGAGATTATTGGGCACGTCAGCTCATGTCCATATACTTCAGAAAATAACTGCCTCATCAACGCAAGGGTTTAGGGTTCAAATCCCTTTCATGCCTAAAGTCATGCACAATTAAACCAGGCCGTCAACATTAAAGGATATTATTAATAGACATTACTAAAGAAATGGAAACTTTAAGTAAAGGGATTTTGTGGTGAAGCAGAAGACAGTTTAATCTACAGAGCTTTGTGTTTGCAGGCATAGGTTTGATGCGTAACTTTTAAATTACTTTAGAACCTACTGCAAAAGGTTCATTTTGTTTTTTTATGTGGATTTAAATTGGAGAAAATAACACAGGATAAACCATTATACTGCAGCACTCGCTGTTTCACCAGTACTATTCTAATGTGTCAGAAAGTTACGTATATTATATTAAGTTGATTTTATTGTAGGTCAGCTATCACAACTCAGATTTGTCCTTCTGAAAAATGCTAATTTGTCAGACTATACAGGCTGGAGGACACGTCGCAGGCTGGCAAAACCATTGTTGAAGTTTCCTTGTCAGTAGCGGTCTTTGGACTTCCACAGTCCTGGTTTTTCTGAATTTGGTTATAAGGGATGCAGCAGTGCTCTGTGAAATTGTTGGTCTTTCTGGGTGTTGGTTGTTGAAGTCTGCAGCTGCATTCCCTGGACATCAGAATCATCAGTTCCATATTCAGTTACCTGTGACGACAAACAAACTTTTTGAACATTGGAAAAAACTTTCCCTTAATCCAATATGTCCGCTTTCAGGATGGCAAACTGCATGCAAACGATATGAAAACATCTCAGAGATACAGCTGAGAATGCTACTATCTACAAAGCGTTCCTAATGTCCCTGCACTTTTCATTTATGGCCACTCACAATAATTATAGAAGATACAGTAATGAACTATGCTGTATGTAATGAACTGCTCACAAAAATTAGGAATGAAATGAAATTGTACATTTAGCTTAGTAAGTTTGCAAGCTACCTCTGAAAATCTTAAAATACAGACGGTTACCATTCAGTTACCCAACTGCTATACCTCTTTAAATGATAAACATATATAAAAATGATTTGTTCAGTCTGTTCCGCATATCGCGGAGATCGAGTTGATAATGTTCCATAAATCATCTCTCGAGAAATTGCATTTTCTGTGTTGCAGCAAATCTGACCTAAATAATGATGTCAATTTAATAAAGCAGGTAGAGTTTAATGCACCTTATAATATTTTTTTTAGATCAGGGTTAAAGGTTAGGTGGCCAATTAAAGTGTAGGCTAATCTGCAGTATGTAGGCCACGTTCAGAACTCTACACGTTAGCCCCATAAAAGAATGTCTTTAAATTACCACTGACAGAGAATGAGAAATAGTGTCAAAAGAGGTATCGACATTCTTTCCTAAATAAACGTTCAGTAACTATTCAATGTTTTGTACAAATATGTGCTGTTTAATGTCCATCTGGTCAACATGGGCTCACTTTGATGACTCGTGTCTTAACAATTAAAATAATCTGAATTAAACAATTAAATAATTATTAAATTAAACAATCTGTATTTTAACTCTAAATATTACAGCTGTAAAAAGCTGGTTATCTCAACAGCCAAACAATTCTGTGCATCCATGAGCAGAGGTGGGAGTTAAAGACCAGAAATACGTCATTCTTGAGTGTGTGTGTAACTATCTCGCTTAAATTATCACCCCTAAATTGGTTGATGTGTGTCTATTGTAAGTAGTACTCTTTAGTTTACCCTTCCATTACCTGTATAGTGTCTCTCCCCTTTAACTATACACAAAAACTGAAAACGAAACATTTGAAAGAGGCAACGTTTGACAAGGTAAAGTGTGGAGAGTTGAAAAAGTGAAAACAAAAGAGGGCAAAAGAGTAGAGTGGGTTTTAAAATCTAGACAGACAAATAAGGTAATAAAGGCTGCCAATAGGAAGAAAGATGCCCTGAAAGTACAGTAAAACCATATTAAGTACCTTGTTGTTAATATAATTTTGGATTCAATTCTTTTAATTTCCTTCCTTTTTCATAGCCTCTTTTAAAAAGTGTCTAGATCCCAGGATTAAATCCATACACAGTAATACAAACACAATTACTCTCACCTTGCTTCTTATATGCATGCTATCGTACAAATTATATATTTAGAAATCTTGAAATTTATTTACCCTTTCATTTAAGTTATAATAAAATGGCCAGTACTGCTCCGTGCCTGGATCCAAACCAGCTGTGTTGTAACAGTGAAAATGATAATGGAAGGCTTTAGAATAACTTGTGCTCTGTGTTCATGAATAACTGAACAGACAAATAGAATACCACAGAAATGTTTACATCTAGGCAAATGCTTGTGCAAAAGAAGTTATTCTTATATTTACTGTTTTCAGTTTAGCCGTTATCATGGAGCATTTCAAGTGGGAGATCTGCACTGTGACGACTAGCATCTCATGTTTCACCACATAAAATATTGTACCGTAAGAGATCAATCAAATATGTCACATCTTATCTGATACAGATTCAGTGCTTCGGATCTGTATCAGCTATGATTCCTTTATCCAGAGTGACTTACAATTGAGCTGAGCAGTTAAAGGTTAAGGGCATTGCTCAAGGCCCTGACAGTGGTAGCCCGGCAGAGCTGGGATTTGAACCTACAGAATTGCAATTGCACTATGTAACGAGATCATTTTGAGATTTACGATGATACTGCAATTACATTTCGCCAGCCAGCCTCCAAACATGGTCTCCCATCATGTTTTCATTATATTGTCCTTGGTAACAGTGTTCCAAGTCCTGGTGAAAGCGCTCATCTTGCTCCCCTGAGGAAGACCCCCTGTTTTCCTTAAATTTATCAATCCCCTGAGAATCAAGGGCATGGGCTATAAGGAACTACTAAAGCGTGGATTTTTTTTCTAATTATAGGGTTCGGGGGTTCGGTGGGTAGCACTTTTGCCTCACCTCAAAAAGGTCCTTGGTATCCAGGTGGGGGTGGTTTAGGTCCTTTCTGTGTGCATATCTTCCCCGTATCCATGTGAGTTTAGTCCGGGTACTGGACTACCGGGTACTCTGGTTTCTTCCACAGTCCAAAGACATGCATGTTTTACCACTAGTGTGTAACAGCGTATATGAGTGTGCGAATGTGTGTGTGATCTACGATGAATTGGCGCCCTGTCTAAGGCTATTCCTACCAGGCAGTCTGTGCTGCTGAAAGAATGACTGAATTTTAAAATAAACGGAACGAAGTAAACACATTCAGAACTACTTAGGGTTATTAAATATTATAACCAACTGAAATAGCACACATCAGTTGAAATAAGAAAGATGTCTTAAGAAAAAGGTCACATTTAAGTGGTAATGTAAACAGCAAGTTCTCTAATAAGTAGAAAATAAATAACTTGAGTATTACAAACATTATACATTATAAAATAACATGAGGAAAGCAGAAATTAACGTAACAAATATTGCAATTGCCATGTGCAATTTTATTGAGGTGTTTAAACTGACTGAGCTATTGGAAGGGGATTATAGTTTGGGCAGGGGTGCAGAAGTATGTTTTTAGGGAGATAGTACATAAGGAGGCATGACTATGTGGCTGTTTTTACTTATCAGATATGCATTTTAACAGTCAAGTTCAAAATCTGCCAGGGCGACTATGAAATAATATCTGAACGTCACAAAACTGATTTTGTTTTGCTCATTGATCTGATCAGGTGGAACAAAATCATGTGAATTGTTCTGTCAGTCATTGCTTTGTTTACTCAAAAAACCCTTTTCCAACACATTTTTTGGGGTGTTTTAGCTTTGGTAATATTCTTTTCCACCTCGTCCTAGCGTAGAACACTTTTTGTGATATTTTTACGGTCAGTGCATCATTGTACCGACCACAACAGCAAGGTTATATTGGGAACAATAATTTTCTATGCATTGGCGGAAACAGGAAAGCACAGTACCCATTAACAAGAAAAAACAAACTGTAAGGTAGTGTTATTAGTCCAGACTCTATAATATGCTAAGGTTATGAGTGCAAAGCATCTTGTTTTAGATCTTTTTAATCTAGTACTGGTAGTTTTGTAACATTTTGTACAGACTCTCAATTGCCTTGGGCTGGGCTTTGGCAGACAGAGACACCAGCCTTGTATTAGTTATATTGTATGAAATATTATTAGAGGTTATTACTCTATTGTGCAGGGTTACATGTGGCGGGTGTGCTGTCACTGAGAGTGTATTTAGCTCTAGTAAGTATCCTGAGCCGGAGAAGGTGGCTATGGTGGTATGTTTCTGTGTCAGCACTGTCTCCCTTTGGACACTCCACTCAGTTCTGACTGACCAATCCAAACACAAGAACACTGACATAAACACACTCCATTACCTCCATTACTGTGTTCACTATAATAAAGTGACTAGTTGAGACCACCACACATATTGACTTGGAGAGAAAATAGTGAGTGGGAAAATATCCTGGAAGCACAATGGTATTTGTGTTTGTTTGTTTGTTTTGTGTGCAAATGTGTGTGTGTCCAGGTACCACCTCTATGCATATGAAAGTGTGGGATGTGTATATACGCCCAAAACAGCCGTCGAGAAATTATGTTGACAATTATAGGTGAGTACACCTGTGTTGCAAAAAAGCTTTGCCAACTCATTTGGCTTTCAAATGACAGTACTGGCTTAAAGGGACAGACAGCCTTGTTTGTTTTCCTCTCATTAGCCTTATGCGTCTGTGGGAAACCTGTTTCCAGATTATGTGCTTGCAGCAGAGCACTCATCCTGTACTAATCTTGCAAACATGGCTTGCTGATCTCTGTGTTTTATTTATGATTATGCCCCATAGCCGGAACCACAGTTTTGACTAGGTAGATCCAGGCATGACTGGCAATTATTCTTTATTTACTTGGCTACTGACTTAATTAAGTTGTGTCTTAGAATTCTGTACCTGTCATGGCTGTGAGAAAAATCTTTATATTATAAGATCGTATCTTGATCCGAACAGAGAATAGCTGGAGATGCAATAACGTCAGCTAAAGTCTCTGTACATGGTGTTAATTAGTGTTGCACTACTCGAGTACGGTCTCAAGAGCGAAAAAGAGAGATCTCAGTCTGATCTTAGTCTCAAAGTCATTTGGTCTCGTCTCAGCCTTGAGGTGTGGTGGAAATTATTGTTAAGAAAAACTGAGATATAAGATTGAAATAAATCAAAATAAGATTGAAAATGTTTTTGAATCGTGACTGAATATCAACAATCCATTCAAACAGAAATCATTTGGTTCTGGGTTGGTTTAATATGAGAAAAGAAAGAAAACAATCATCACTACATGTACTTCCGGAAGTTACACTGCCTTAGTTTGACTTATAGACTAAAATATAATAATAATAATTAATCATTCAAGCCTATATATTATTTAATGTTCTACTCTACACTATTTGTATGTTGAAATACACTGCTCACAAAAATGAGGGGATAATTCAAAATAAATATGAAGCAATTACAATAGAATCATTTGTTATATTTTGTTAAAGAAGATCATCAGAAAAGCAAATAAAAAGCCAAAGAAAGTTGTTTGATTACGCAAATTAGATGCAAACTCAATTCTTATGATTGAGTAGCAAGTGACATATTCATAGGGGTGAACAGAAGCCAAACATGGACTCTTCAGTAGAGTGTATGGTCACCCTAGACTGAATGTTACACTGTCTAATAATTCATATCGATAGCTCGAAATATGCTTTATTTATGAACAGAGCAAAATTTATATTTAAGAATAAAAGAAGAAAGTAATGTCCCTCTATTCAAAATGTTTATAATTGTTGTAAAGTTTGGGTTGTCTGTGTGTGCTGGGTCGTCTGCCTACCCACTGAAAACAGAAAAATAGGCTATAGCCTTTTTTGTTATAGTGTGTTCATTGTTTTCTTGTACAATTTGTATTGCTCATTTAAAATGCGCTACATGGAACTATCAGTAAAATACGATTAACCACAGCTGTTAAATGAATGCGGAGTTAAGGTCCCATCTCAAACGACGTTTCGTTCCCTAAATAGATATTCTACATGGCTTTGGGTTATCGTCGCTACTTAGTGCACTCTGTGTCCTCTGAAAAGATATTTAGGATTGAGCCAGTCGATGCAGCTTTTAAGGGGTATTAACAAACAAGCGAGTGTAACAGTGTTTATAATAAATGACATACGGGATTTGGCGTTTTTGTTTAAGTAGGTCGTAGCAACTGTGCAATGCCAAAGTAAGCATTCTATCACCTTTTGTAATGTGCCACTTGTAAATCGTAATTCGTAGTGTCTTTGTAATGAAATGCTTTAGGCAAATTCTTTTTTTCTGAACATTCAAGTTTTCCCATATCCTTTTCATGGGAAAAAAACCCCTGAACTCTCAGGTTAAACCCTTAAATTAAAGGCTATAAGTAAATGATTATTATTTTATTATTTATTATATAATTTTTATAACCTTATGTTTATGTAGCTTATTTAGGTAAATCAACATTTTGTGCTATGATACTTCCTTGTGGCGGGATTAAAAACCACTAATAAATATAGTGAGAAAAGGGCGTGGTCGTGTACAGTATTAAGCATGTGTAAGATACGCTCTTTGGGTTACTATAAATGTAACCTTTAATGAATTTATTAGGAATGTATCCCTATCATAAATCAGGGACCATCGTTTAAATGCCCACCCAAAGATATCCTATTTGTCTTCATGATATTGTGGAGGAGAAAAGAGACAAAAATGTAATTTGTTGCTTCCATCAACAGGGGAATCGCCACGATGGCACCATGACAATCAGAATTTCGATCATGGCAAAGCTGGGGAAATGGATAATACATCCCTAGGATGGCATGAATGTGCAAATGTTAATGTGAAATTTGAATCTCCGTGCGTTTTAAACTTGGGGAAAAAACCTGGGAAATCGTATTACAAACATTGATAACTATCATGATCGCTTGAAGCTGGGCTATAATGTCAAAATTACGGTTACTTACCTGTAGTGCTTGTAAATGTAGCATGAAATGGTGATTGTTGGAATGGCTATTGAGATTGAGCCCATTAGTTAGATAGCTTTCAGTGTTCTTAAGAATACACAAACCAATGACACACAACCGTTTGGGTCAAAATGATAGGCTAAATAATGTGTTTGTGTAAATTAAATGTAATACAGTAATCATGGGCTTTATGAGCATTTGTGACACTTGCAAGCGCGAAATTGCCATTTAGGTTCGAGCTCATTAGCTACCTTCCTACCAGAGTTTTAGTAGCAAGTGAGCAACAACTCGGCTCTAGCCGAGTCCTGCAGCATACGCCGTGTGTTCTGAATCCCAGCGATGTGCAGTCACGCACATAATGCGAAAAGTCACTCTCTTCAAAATAGCAGGCTAATGCGTTTAGACCCACATTAATAAGGTCTTATACGGGATTTGAGCATTTATGTAAAACAAAATACCAATTTCGTATTAAATTCAAGCTTTTTAGTCACATATCCTTGCTGTTACAGGTACGAAAAGATTGCTTATTCAATTAAAACTAATAACGCCATGCTAACGAAAAGCGTTCAAAAGGCCCATGAAATTGGCCTAACAAAACTCCTGTAATTTCCCCATTATGTGATATAATATAATACATTTCAGAATGCATGCATGCATTTCAAATGTTGCAACCCCTTGGGAAAAGACAGACTCTTTCCTCTTGCTTCTATCATCCCAATCTGTCTGTCTCCGCCTCTCTGTCCTCTAGCTTGGCCTAAGGAAGATGATCAACTTGAGCACTATAATATATAAATAGATTTATAAGAAAGCCTGTTGTCTGTGTAGGACAAAGCACTGCCAACCTCTACATGTTTACTCTGTGAAATTTCTGATATGAATCCAGTTTTACTTATATAGTACAGTGATGCTCGAAAGAACAATTTAAAATTTCGGCAAAAATATGACCTAAAATATTATCGGATTTTCACACAAGTCCTAAAAGTAGATAAAAAAGTAGGGTTTTTAAACAAATGAGACAAAAATATTATACTTGGCCATTCATTTATTAAGGAAAATGATCCATTATTTCAAATCTGTGAGTGGCAAATGTATGTGAACCTTTGCTTTCAGTATCTGGTGGCCCCTTGTGCAGTAATAACTGCAACTAAACATTTCCGGTAACTGTTGATCAGTCCTGCACACTGGCTTGGAGGAATTTAATCTCATTTTTTTTTCATACAGAGCAGTTTCAACTCGGAGATGTTGGTGGGTTTCACATTAACTGCTCGCTTCAGGTCCTTCCACAACATTTCGATGGGTCAGGACTTTGACTTCCAAAACATTACCTTTATTCTTTTTTAAACATTCTTTGGTAGAATGACTTGTGTGCTTATGGTTGTTATCTTGCTGCATGACCCGCCTTCTCTTGAGATTCAGATCATGGGCAGATGTCCTGATATATTTCAGACTTCTCCTGATGGAGGACTCATGAACATTAACATTAGCCAGTGTGACAGAGGCCTCGTGAACATGGTGCAGAAGCATGGTGAACCTTTGTCATTTGATAAACAGAGGATTGAAATGATTTACTCCAGCTTTCACTTGTATGTAAAGCTCAGTGAGCCATAGTAAGAAAAATGTAATCCAGACAAACAGGGAAAATGGCACTAAATGGCATTGTGCACTTGGCACATTAAAGCCAAAAATTGGCTGTGTAAATGCTTGCATGCAATCACTGAGCTTGAAAATTCAGAGAACTCACTTCAAACAAGGAGAGACAACACCATTTCTCATTTAAAAAAAAACTACTGAACAAGCATTATAGAGATGTAACTGACTCTTAAGGTTTTTAAACATTGCAAAGTAATTAGCCTCATGGGTGGCTGCTCTCAGCAGGGTCGTAAGCTTGTTAACTAGAAATTAAATTATATGGAAAAAATAGCTGAATTCAATGTTTTGTTCTTCTTGCTGTGGATTCAAATTAACTGGGATTAACTGGCAGATTTGTACTGAGGAACACCTGCTTTATAATAATAAGAGTACAAAAATCAAACCATTAGGACATACAAACTGTGGTTGAAGAGCTGAAAATGGTGTTTATTATTATTTTGCTTGGGAAAAACTCTTTTAAAATGACACGTTCAAATAAGGTTACTAATGTAAGTGAACAAAGTTTGTGATTGTGACTGACATGGTAAAGCAATACATTTTCTCGTGACTAACCTCCTTGCATGTGTGATTGTCTTGGTAATGACACATCGACCCCCACATCCACAGAATGTTTTCCCAGTTGCCAATCCCTGCTTTAAGAGTTAGAATAACGTTATTGTACTATTAGGACTAATACAACTATTTGTTATTAGTAGAAACATATATATGTGGGCTGTGTACATTATACACACACTGATCCTACGCATCTACCTAACAAGAGCTGGCTGATCAAAGTCAATCAGTGTTTGACTGTGATAAATCTGTTCCAAAAACGTCTATATTTTTAGTTCAGTAGCACTACTTGTGCACCTGACACACACGAAACATAAAATAATACGCTTTTTTATTTTATTATTTCTTTTTTATCTATGATAAATGTTTATTTTCCCTGACATTTTCTCTCCACTCTTGTCTGGCATGCTGCTAGGATCTTGCTTTGACAATTTGACAGCAGTGATGTTTTGAGGATAAAGGAGGAAAAAATAAAAAGAAGGAGGGAAGAATAAAAAAGGACAATAATACATACCGATTTCTTTTTGTCTGGGGCTTTGATGAACTAAGATGATGCTACTTTATGACAAGCACACTTTGAAAAAACGGTTTCAGATTGTCATGATTCAGAAGTGTGGGATTTTTTTGGCCCGCAGGAGCTGACTAATAAGATGCACATTCTGACTGCTTTGCACCAGCATCTTTTACTCAATGTCAATAACTTGTCATGTTTACTCATACCTGCGTCTTATATAAAATTTTAAATGCCTTGCTCATTTAAACCAGATGCTCAATTGTATCTGGAATATCAGGTTCCAGCAAAATGAAAAGTTCCTAAAAAATATGATTAAATAAATAGGTATTATGGGTCAATATGTTGATTTTCGTGTTCTGCAAATTGGTAACTGTGAACCTGTAGAAGGCATTAATGGCTGGTACTAATGTGATGCATATATTGCATCACTTTCTGTATTTCTTTTTTTATGGCAAAAAAATCTGATATTTATATAAAGGACATTTTTCTAAAATGTAAATATTAGCTGACAGAGTTCAAAATAAAGGGGAGATATGTCCTATCTAGCAATGCAGTTTTATTACAGGGGTCTGGGGAATATTTGCATTGGTTTGTGTCTCATCTCAGCTCTTGAGTCCTACAAAAACAAATGCCATACCAATGCCATCGTTACTTTTGTTGGCCTGTGCCTGTATTTAGTGTTTTATTATATTGTATTGTATTGTATTATATTATATTATATTATATCATATCATATCATATATCATATCATATCATATATCATATCATATCGTCTCCATTTCTCACAAACACTACCGACAAACATATAGATCATCTATGATAATATGGAAATCTGCAAACTGCTAGAAATTGATTGCTAACTTTTTTCACCATCTGCAAACTAACTACTGTGCAAAATATGAAAATTCTGACAATCTTGGGGAGTCAGCTGTCCATTACAGCCTTAAACCAGCTAATGTACCAGCACAAAAACACACTCAGCAACCTCTGCAAACCTCTAGACACGTGTAAACAAATTACCCAAAACTACAACCTGTTTTCATCCTTGTTGTGACCTGGCCGTTTGCTACAGTTGTAACAATAATGATTAAAAACAAGTACAATTCTATAATTTATTTTACGCAATATACACTACTCACAAAAATAAGGGGATTTTTCAGAATGAATAAGAAGAGGATTCCACAAGAACTACTGGACAATCTGATCCTGTTCATGCTCCATCACTGTCAGTGTGTTTTGGCACTCCTGAGTGACCATACAACCTACCGAACAGTAACTGTGTGGCACTCTAATCCACTTTGATGCTTTTGTTCACCCCCACTTGCTACTTAATCATGATTATCATGATGAGTTTGCATCTTATTTGCTTTAATACTAATATCTTGATCTTGAGATTGAAATATTTTATTATATTCTTTTTTTGTGCGCAGTGTATATAAAAAGTCGATATGTTAAAGTCAAGAAAGATTTCAAGTGCACGTTTCAAACTGCTGGTATCGCTGATCCTCACGCTTTGTGGAAATACCTCTCTGTTTTTCCAGGCTTTGCCTGTTCTCTTTAGATCAGAGTGTTGTTTTAGTGGTCGTTACTTCACTGCTCTACTCCAGTATGACATTCTTTCATTCAAAAAACATGTTTAATATACACCCATTGTTTTATGGGTAGCAGGTCTTGCAGATGCTATTTATACAGTTAATGTCTATGCAAATTTGCTGCTGATGTTAGAATTGCCTGTAAGCATCAAACAATGTGAAATAATTAGTGCCTCTGTGTTTCCACATATACATTCTAAAAAGTGCCTTCATATGATTAGTGTGATTTATTTATTTATTTTTTGCAAAAGTCATTTTGTCAAATTCATTTATCTCTCTCAGATTAACAAAGTGCATTAGTGCATTAGTCATTGTAAACAGGATGCCTTGCAAATTTTAAATATAAGCAGATTCATCCCTACAAAGGTAAAATAATTTTACTTTATTAGGCACACCTCCTTGTTTCTTCACTTATTATCCATTTTATCAGTTCCACATCTCTAATGGGCATGGCACCTCCGAAATGGATCAGGTACTATTTGATGTGCTGCTGGTGTTTTAGTGTGCGTTGAACTGCTGCGAGTGGATCAGATACAGCAGTGCTGCCGGAGTTATTAAATGCCTCACAGTCACTGCTGTCACAGTATCTTGTTACCTAGTACCACTATGTCTTATATTTAGTTCCACCACCCTAGCACAGCATTTCCCTCTGTTGGGGTCTGTGCTGCCACATAATATTTTTAAGCTGTGTAAATGTACAGTAAATCAAAAATAAGCAAAGCAGTGTGTACTGGTTAACGCAGTTTTGCCAGTGTAAATATGAGAATATAATTATCAGATCTACCTGCACGTTTAGATGTCGTTAAACGAGTAAATGTTACATATATTTTGAAGTAGCCGGAAATAAACTTAATGAAGCTGTTGAAAGATGTGTTGAAAATACCCACTGCACTTTGATAAGTCAGATGCATAGCAGCAGTATTAAATAAATACTAAATAGATTAAGTGTTTTAACAGTAAAGTAGTCTTTACTCTTTAATGGATGATAATAATAATAATAATAATAATAATAATAGTAAATTGTAATTTTTTTATGCTAAACGAATTCTATTTATGCTTGTATAATAGATACCCTTTTTACAAGTTTAATAAATGTCTTTGCTTTAAAGGTTTAATATATCCTTTTAGTAGGTTATACGTTTCTAAAACACATAGCTATGAGCTATCATTACCTTGTTTATAGCATAGCTGATGTTCTTTTAAATATTTGCAGATGTCCATTACTCCAAAACCCGAAAGAAACAGGCTCTGACAAGCTTTTTGAAAAGATGCTGGGGCATTTTGGGTGCCTGCAGTGAATTTATTTGCCGTGTCCTGTAGTTCCGCTTAGTAATCCAGATAAAAATTTACATTTTACCTTAGTGATTTAAATGAGGCACAGCAACATTTTAGTGGGACACATGTTCAAGTAAAGTGGGTCTGATGATACCCCTGGTGGAAACATTACAATGTAATTTATAACTGGAACTAGTTTACGTTTACGGCATTTAGCAGATGCCATTATCCAGAGCGACTCACAACTTCTTAAAATTCAAGCTATGATGGGTTAAGGGCCTTGCTTAAGGGCCCACCTGTGGCAGCTTGGCAGAGGTGGGATTAACCCAGGACCATCAGGTCCAGAGTCCAGTGCCTTAACCACTAGGCTACCACAGTCCCACTGTTAGGCTAGACTTCAGTTCTTACTACGATGACTAAGAGATAAAACCATGCAAGAAGATTGTGGCATGAGGCATCTGTATAAACGAACTTAATGTTCACCAGTTTGTCAATGCAGTGTTTTGTGGAAGTTACAATTAATTTCTTGCTTTAAGTTTATTTTTAATAATGCTTGCCCAGCAAAATGATGAGTTTTTTTTTTTGTCTTGGCAATTAAGTAAAAAAAAGAACTAAAACCTAAAACAAGAAACTATGTGTATGGCTGTAAGAAAGCATTCCTGATTCTTTTATTGTTAAAATCCTGTTATTGTACTTAGTATCTGGTACCTATCATGTCAGTCACAGGACATGGATTACATTAAAGTGTGCATTATGGTAGGATATATGGTTATAAGTGTGTACAACATATAGTGCTGACCTATTATTACATTGTCTGCAGCGTGAAATTTAATTTTTATTAAATATTAGCAGATGTCCATCACTCCAAAACCTGAAAACAGGATCTGAAAATTCTCAAAATTGTCAACAACATCCCTTAAATGCTCCTTAAATGTCTGTATTGGAGTCATCCTGGTACTATAGTTTTACTCCTCAAATTATTTTCAGTTCTTCTTTTTATTTGAAATATTGCATCTAGAGATGGAACTTGTACTGTCTTTGTTTGATTTTGCTAACACGGCTCATACAGTCTAAGGAAGGGATCTTGTTTTGATGTGCAGCTTTTCCTTCGGTGCTTTCTCTCCCAGGGAGGCCTACAAAAGCCACGCAAGTGTCTACCATGCTCTCAAGTCCCTGTTTCAAGGCAGTGCTTGATGTCCCTTCCGATCAATACTGAAGCGCCAGCTGCTGTACCTGTTGCACTCTCAAAACACTAGACTAATGCTTACTAGTCCTATCCTGCATTGCATTTTCATCTCTACACTCAATCAAACAAAGCTCCAGAGAGCCAGAGAAATTCTAATGCTTACCGTTATTGTTTTTTTTCCTCCCTTTTATGGTACTCTGCATTTTATAAAGGTTTACTATGAGAGACGGCCAGACTGATCCAGTGACTTGCAAAATTTGATATTATTGTTGGCTACAATATTCTTAAAGTCAGATATACATGTAGGTGCTTTGTTGATTGGTGCATAACAATACACCCTGTCAATAAGAACGAGAGCAATGTTCCGAATTTTCTGTATTCTCTTTTCTGGGTTTAAAAGGGTGGAAAGAAATAAGTATGGCTCAAGGTGGGTACACTTTTTATTATTAATGACTGTTGACTGTTGCCCATGGGCAGTGGCTTGTAAAATAACTCCCTTCTGCAACCAGGACAGCTGAAGCATATAAAACTTCCTCGCTCTCCTGGCTGATTAGAACAAGAAGTCAGTCATGCAGACCAGAACAGAAGACAATCCATATTCAGAGCCAATGTAATGTCCTCTTTCTGAACTTGTTCACTTATGGAAAATTGTCCTTGTAAGGCTCAGTATAGACTGATCGTATGCTTTATTCCCGCTGATAGACTAAGGTGCTGGCTTTTTTATATTCTCCTGAGTGATTATTCAACCGCCTTGTGCTGAAAAAGCAAGGCTTTAGCATATCAAAATGTTGTAGCTGTTTTAGTCTGGTCCTAAATATCCGGCACTAATTACACTCGAGAACGATTTAATTCACACAGTTGTTTTTTTTTTTCAGATTTGCTATATCAAGTAGGAATGCAGATAAATATACAAATACATTCACTGAGTGTTTCACATGAATTGCATTTATTTATTGTGATGTATCTGACACACACTGTTAGTTTAAAATGTTATGCATTTGAGTTTGTATTTAGCATCCGATGTCTATTACGTCAGTGTCCAACAACAGTCAACCAGCATTCATGGTTGCAATGTCCTGGTGAAACCTTTCCCCATGTTCGTTATTGTGAGAATGCAGAAAATTACTTTTCTTTGACACATAGTAGTGCTTTGTGGTTTTGTATGCTTTAAGCATGTCATCAAATGGCTCATTGTGGGTTTGAAAGGGTTTTGTAGAGTTAAAAAGAAAGTTTCAATAAAATCCATAAATGCTATGCTATTTTTAGCAGCCCTGCTAGCAGAACTCACTGTCCCTGATGACCTGAGTGGGAACCAATAAAAGGTCCTAAGCAACAAAAGGACTTAGCATAATTATCGTTATTGTTTGGAAACATCTGTCTTAAATAGTGAAATGTATCACCTTCTTTGATCCTTGCTTTCACAAATTGTTTCTTGAGTATTATGTGAAGAGGACTGGAAAAGGAAACATATTTGTTACTATTTTTCTGCCCTCAAACGAAATGCTTACGTAGCAGACAGTACTTTTTTTTTTAAGCAGTTTCTCTTTACCATGGTTAATCCATTCACAACAAAAACTTTGTAAAGAATTTGTAAATTTGAGCTGCATTCCTAGTAGCAGTGCCAATACCTTTGGATGTTACATGTGTATTGCATAGCCATTTGGTATTAAAGGGTGACAACTTTCAGGCTTAATGTTGACAAATGAAAAAAAAGTTCAGAATTTATGAATTCCATAACCCAAAACCCATTTGGGGCCAATTTTTATCTTCATCAATTAACCTAACGCATGTCTGTGGGAGGACCTCCTTGGTACTCATAATCTGTCATCATGTGGCACTGGTCTCATGGCTGACTGCTTATTGGGGTATTTAATAGAAGCCAGATACATTTTGTCTTAATCACTGCAAATGGCTTTGACTTCTGAGTACCTATGCAACTGTTGCACAACAAATGTGAGGATCCCAGGGTTTGTCTTGGCCATTAATCCTACTTTCAAATTAGAGTTAATAATAAATGATTAATTAATGCAGTCATGGTGCATCTTTGAGCCTTAAAGTCTTAAGATTGATTAGGTGTATGGCAGTTTTTATTTATTTATTTATGAAATCTTGCTGAAGAAGTAAATTGAAGTAAATTGATTTGAAATTGTATTATTAATTATACTCACTATGCTGTTGTCTGAAGAAAATGTGCATCATCATGCATTCAAACATCATCTGTATGCTTAATGTGAGCAGCTTTTATAGTCTATCTGCCTTCGTATAACCCAATTAAATATGCCCAGGCTTGCCTAAGACAGCATTTCCATAGCACCTACACTGACTGCATGCCCAGACATGCTTGGACTATCTGAAATAGTCCATGTTACTTAAAATATGAGGTTAAATAAGGGAAATGGGTTGTATCCGCAAAACTATTATGTGGTAGAAAATTTTACAAGTTTTTTTAATAATCACTAATGCAAAATCCACAAAAGTCTTTTTGCTCGTGTGTGAGAATTCTGTTCATTTGATGATATAATATAATGGACACAGAAGAGAAGACTCTCTTTTCTGCAAACAAAGCTGGGTTCATTTGTGTGACTGAGTGACAATACAGCATGTATTGTGTTTTAGCCCAACGCAACATACACTGCTCACAAAAATTTGAGCATATTTTATTGGATATCCATATTGGAGTATCCTCTACTTGTCATTTAGCAGATGCCCTTATCCAGAACGACTTACAATTCATACAGTCTGACAGTACAAGCAATGGTAGGTTAAGGGCCTTGCTCAGGGACCCAACTGTGGCAGAGATGGGATTTGAACCTTGGCCCTTCTGGTCCATAGTACTGGACCTTAACCTCTAGTCCACCACAGTCTCTACTTTTTTGTGATATATGATTGTGTAAAGTACCAAAAGCACTATACCTATTGATCAGTATGACTCGGAATCTACTTTATTTTCCACTTCTTGTCAGGTACAAGAATTTATTCTGGTATGATAGAAACTGCTCCACATTGACAGACAGTGCAGATTACTGATCCTGGGTGAACAAGGCACAATGTGTGATTTAGTATTACATGGTAAGCTGTTGGTGCTCGATCAGCTAGGCTGAAGACCACACAGAGCTTTATGTAGAAGCCAGTGGGTTTGTATGGTACATCCAATATACCTGAGTTGGTATGAATCACGCTGTTGGTCCAGGGTTCACACAGAGTTTATCGCTAGAGAAACGCACATGCTATGATAATGCATCTTTCAATCATAGCTATGAATAAATTTATCTGTAAAGCCTCGGCAAAATAATACCCTCTTCTTCCAGCTCTTGTAAACGTTGGTCAGTGTAGCAAATCAGAGTGGTTAGTTGAAAGCCTTTTTAAGATGAGTTATGCGAGTTCCCTGCTGCCCTGAGCAGAAGATAAGTCAAATGGAAGCGCTTAGGAATGGGCAGGGCTAGGGAAAAGTCATCTGCCATGGTCGTGAGTGCTGATACCTGGGGCAAAGTAAAATCCTCTAATACAATCCTGAAATGCACTTCATAAACCGGATATTGCTATGAATGAAGAATGTGCATGCGGTGGGGAATTGGGCAAACGCTTCTTTGCGGTAACTTATTGCCAGTCGGCATACACACCTGTACATCTCATTTAAGCAATTATCTATTTAGCCAATTGTGTGCCAGCAGTGCAGTGCAACAAATCGTGCTGATACAGGCAAATGACTTCAGTTGATGTTCACATCAGCCATCAAAACAAATGTTCTCATTGCATCATAGCAGTCATAGCATGCTTTTTGGTGTTAGTCAAACTGATCTAAGTATATTTATAATTGGGATATTCACATACACAAGTTTGTAATGGTGCAATAATAAAGCATCTAGTGGCTGGCAGTTCCACTGACTAATTAGAGAGGTTGATGGAGAATGGTCAACCTGGATTGAGCTGATAAAAAACTAACGATGACCTAAATAAGCACTATATGCAGTTGTGGTGAGCAGAAAATGAATCGTAGAATTCAAAAGGTGTCAAACCTTGAGTCAGGTGGGCTGCAATAGAACAAGGCCACTGGGTTCCAGTTCTTTCAGCCAAGAACAGAAGGTTGAGGCTGCAATGGGACAACTAAAGACTGGAAAACTAGGGTGATCTGATGACTCTCTATGCTCACAGATGGTATTGCGACACTGGCGCCAAAAGTAATTTGGTGCCAACAGCATGGCTCCATAGACCCAACCTGTCTTGTATCAACAGCTCAAGCAGACTGTCAGAAACATTCCCATTACACCATCTAATCCAAACATTGTGGGCCATGGCCATTGTGGGACATTTTTGCATTATGTATTTGTCATTGCATATTCTATAGTCAGGATTGTTATTATTTGATATGTCCATGCTTTGCTGTAATGACAGCACATACTTGTTCTGATATGGACTCCACAGGTTTGTGCAAAATCTGATTATCCTTGTCACAATATTCCAAAGAGCATCTTGTGATGTTCTTGAATGCTTGACTTTTTTTTGTCGTCAGGCACATTCATAAATGCTTGATGGGATTTAGGTCAATGAACTGAGGAGGAACGTCCATGATTATATGTTGCTTTAAAGGCTTAGTAATTCATAGTATATGGAGTATATGGCCATGACCATTACGTGCAGCATAATCATATAACATTCCATCAGCCATTCCTGTTGTGAATTATTTTTTTATTTACTGTATTACATTTCAATGAAATAGTGTTCCGTCGCTATTTCGCGGTTCACCTCGGTGCATCGCGGGTTTTCAAAAAATATTAATGGAAAAAATATATCACCGAATTTCACAGGTTTTTTACGGAACTTTTACATGAAAAAAAATCACAAAATTAATGAAAATATATTAAAAATATTAATTTTAACAATAAAGGAATGTTATAAATCATAAAATATAATGATTTACAGTAAATAGCTGTTGTATCTACTCAATGTGTAGGATATTTTGGTGCTGTAAGCTCGGT
>JAVSBV010118695.1:0-19673 GCA_033117975.1 Parotocinclus spilosoma | reverse complement strand
TATAATATAACATTTAGAGATACGGCAAAATGACAAATGATAAATTTCAACTGTATATAGGTTAAAACAAAATATATTTTTAGATTCTTGTGAGAGAAGCATAATCAACAAGAAACATTGTTTTTAGACACAGAGCACAAGCCTTGTTACCACTGCCCATTCACACAATCTGTCATTCACATGTTAAGATGGCAATTCACCGGCTTCCAATGGAGGATTAGTGGCCAAAAAAATTGTGAAAATGCCCATTTGCCTATTATAAACACAGAGCACATGGTGAGAATTAAATACTGAAGAAGGAGTTTTGTCATGGCACGCAAACGGTTTACAGTTGAGGCGGCACTTCTAAACATTTAGTGTGGACTTATCTGTGGCCAGCCTAAGGTACACCTCTGCAATCATCATGCTTTCTAATCAGCATCTTGATATTCCACACCAGTGAGGCGGTTGGATTATCTCTGGAAAGAAGTAAACATTAACACAGATTTAGACAAATATTTGAACTATATTTGAGAGAAAAAGACCGTTTGTATACATATATAAAGTCTTGTATCCTTAGGTTTAGCTTATATATAGCTTATGTATATTTTTGTTCAGTATATATAGAATAAGCAGAAAGCCATTTACCATTGTTATTGATATTACTTATGGTTTGTTAAATTATTTAATTTAAAAGCAAACTGTTTGGAGGTAACATGGTAGAAAAGATGAAGGCATGTTTTAAAGCATTTCTCAACCTGACTGTTAATGTTTACTGATTAAGCAGAACCAGCAGTAATTAGTGTAACCATATGTTTGTGGTACCACTAGACCAAGAGAGTTATACTCAGGTCCTGGAGGAACAGAGGCATACAGTGATTAAATTTTCCCTCTTCAGCACACCATACTTATTAAAACCTTGGTAATAAGCTGATGAGTGTAGCGGTGGAAAAAACTAGGTGGAATGCTGTGGCTCTCTTTGATTAGGCACACCAGTCTTTGCCAAAACCACCTGCCATGCTGATTTATATTAGCCTGGCACCTAAGTATTAACTTACTTGCATGGTCAATTCATTCGTGTATGAATAAGTTTACATGGCCATGAACCTAATCACAACCTTGTCCACTTATGTGAGTTTGGCATTTCCACTCATCGTCTGTGCTTATTTGATATTTAGACAGACACAGAAATAACCCCCATTAAGATGGCTTATGACTGGTATTCATGACCTTATTCTTTCTCTGCTTGTGAAGGTGAAGCTGCTGTCAGTAAGGACAACAACTGCCTAAATGCTGCCAAAGCCTGCAACCTGAACGACACATGTAAGAAGTACCGCTCGGCCTACATCAGCCCGTGCACCAGCAGGGTCTCCACTACTGAGGTGTGCAACAAGCGAAAGTGTCACAAGGCCCTGCGCCAGTTTTTCGACAAAGTGCCAGCCAAGTACAGCTATGGCATGCTGTTCTGCTCTTGCCAGTCCGGAGACCAATCCGCATGCTCGGAGCGAAGACGCCAGACCATCGTTCCAGCCTGCTCCTATGAGGACAAGGACAAGCCCAATTGCCTGTCCCTGCAGGCTTCTTGCAAAACAAACTACATCTGCAGGTGGGCCAGCAGTCAGCTTGAGGAGTGTAGACAGATAAGCTATGAGTGTATGAGAGGAACTGATTGTAATTCACACTGCATTTTTTATAACCTGTGATGTGAGCTTGTTCAAGAAGGCTTTTTATTCATCCTTGCTATGCTATTTAGGTCTCGCCTAGCTGACTTCTTCACTAACTGTCAGCCAGAGGCTCGTTCGATATCTGGCTGTCTGAAGGAGAGCTATGCTGACTGTCTGCTGGCTTACTCTGGTCTTATAGGTGAGTCAGAAGTGGAGAGAAGCCATCAAACTTAATACAGTCTATATCACAACAGCTGTCTGAGCTACAGTTTAAACTATAAACCTTACTATCGACTTTCTTCACACTGCCTTCAGCAGTGTCTCGTTGCAATGTGTCAAATGATTCAGAACAAAGTCTGGAGAGTTTGTTTTGAATAGGTTTAAGCTGCTAGGCAGTAATTGAAAAGTCTAGTTTAAGTTTGAGTCAAGTTCAAGTATCAGTAATTAAAGTATTTACAGGTATGAGCATAACAACCACATTACGTTCTGTGAAACAGGATGTTGACCGAAATGGACATTGATGGACATTACAACAGTCGCTCAGTATTTTTATACTACTGTAATACTGTACAAGAGATATTGAAAATCTGATGGAATTTGATTTCTGAGGCAATTCTGGTCTTCTTTGATATGCTACATGATTGGCTTCCCAATTTAAAAACTTGCCCTTTTCCAGTATGGCCTAAAAGATAGGGCCCCTCACTCATTACTTGCTGGGGTATTCAAATATGCCATTTTCCCTTTAGTTCCTGAACTAAAAGGGTCTGCTGTGTCTTTTGACTCACCCTGTACAAACTTCTTGGCAGAGCAAATTGCGATACCAATAACAGTGCTCAACACCGCAAAATAAATCAATAGTTATGAAAATAAATTAAATACAAAGTATGTAATCAAACTTACTGCAAAATTAAATAAAAGTATGACATACACTGTTTTGAAGGCACTTAAAACACATAAGTTAAACTTTTTTTTTTTATTTGTCCACCTGCTTACTGCAAACACAGATTTTTTATTTCCTATTATAATTTGTTATAAATATTAAGACCTTGGTCATTAAAGTGGACAGACATTAGTGGTCAGTAAATACCACATGCCTATATTAAAATCAATTGAAAACAAATGACTGTCTAGTATACTAATGGTGGATTGATTAGAGTATACAGACTCATTAAAGTGTGAAAATAGTCACTGTCACTCTGTGTTATTAACCGAGTTAGCTAATGTCATGGTTCAACCGCACTTTTTCCCTTTCAGACTTGCGGTGTTTGTCCAGACCTTATCCCGGAAAACACAGGGTGCAGGTGAAAATTGTGCCTTGGGTGACATGGCCAGTTCAGCCCTGGGTCACCAGGGGTCACTGTTCTAGTGCTGAGTGTCGATTCCCCAACCAGTCTCGACTTCCTTACTCTTGGCCAGTCATGTGTTTTGTGTGGTGCCTGACTGATCTAAACCTGAACACAGGCCACAGGGTTAGCAAATAGCAACTGTGCCACCCAAGCACCCAGTGCTAAACATGTGACAGTAAAGCTTATTACGTCATACATTCGAAGAGCCTATCGTATTCTAATGAGCAATAATGTCTCCCATCTTTAACCCTCATTTTCTCAGAGTTTCTTTGTGGCCAAACTCCATCGGCTGTCTGGGACTAATGATGCAGCACCTACAATTCTGGGGGAGTGAGGTCTTCCTCTGAAATACATGCTGACATAAACTTCAGATATGGATAAAAAACAGAGAAAGTGTAGGGCCAGTGATAGACATAATGATATCAGGATTCAAACAGAAATCAGTGAAGGGTAAGGATTAGGTTAAGGGTTTGTGCACAAGGCAAGGGTGGTAAAAGGGTAAAAGCACTGCAGTACTTTTTTGTTGCTTTTCTGTTGAGGTGACTTTAAAATATTAAAACCAGTGTTATTTGAACGTGACTAGGATTTAATCACAGAAAATACAATTACAAGTTGAAATAGCTTTGCAGACCATGTTGCTCTTTGATATTTGTGAACCAGGAACAGTGATGACCCCAAACTACCTGCGCTCGAGCATCAGCGTGTCTCCCTGGTGCGACTGCAGCAGCAGTGGCAACGGCAAAACAGAGTGTGACAAGTTCTTTGAGTTCTTCACTGACAATCGCTGCCTCCGTGAGTCCGCCGTCCTGAAATAATTCTCACACATTCTCTGAGAATTTCTCCCAAAGTTTGACAGCTCACTCAGCATTTGACGTTCATGTCGTCTGTTGTATTTGATTGACGGGAATAGTACAGTAAGGCAGGCAGAGTGAAAGATTGCTTTAGTGCTTCCTGCATCTGCAAATCACATCTGTGATCACTGTGTGTGCCAAGCTGCACTTGTGACAGACGGTCAGACTGCAAAAAGAGAGACAAATCATGATAAATGTGGCAGCTATAGGAGGTTTTGACAGAAAAGTGCAATACAATATTTTCTGAGTATCTGAGCATGAGAAAGCTGATATTGTTCAGTCAAAAGGTTAAGACTGGAGCATTTTTATAAACTGAGTAAAAAATAGAGAGATGACAAAAGTAAAAAAAAAGTTGATCTGTCTGGTCTTCAAAAGAATAGCCATGGAATCTGAACTACTGATATAGGTGACATATGTTGATTTGTTAAAAAGTGACTGCGCTCAGGCACAGTCTTGTACGACAAAAAGTTGGATATCATAAACTATGTTACATTTGACTAACTTTTTCTCCTATCTTCTCCCAGTCTATATGATTCATGTTCCCATTCAAATATCTCCTGTCACTTAAAGTTACCAAGTTGGGAGGAGGAGGGCAAGCATGTGCACAAAGTCACAAAGTCGCATGGAGCCATTCACCACTTCTCAAATTGCAGCATGTGCACATTAATTACAAAGATGGGGGGAAATACAATGCTTATAAAGTGAGACCTAGATGGCCCCTGTAACATTAATTTAACTTCTCATGTAGGTTATATATAATATCCTATACACTGTCTGTTGGAAATAAATACATAAAATCATACAATAAAATCCAACTGGATTTCCCATTAAATTAAACCCATGAAATTATTCTTAACCATTAAGCTTTACTATACATTTTGACTTTTAGAAAACAAAATAGCAAAAAACCCAACAACAATTTTCACCATTTATTTAATAAAAATCAGTGATCAGTCTCCTGATTTAAAACTTTTGTACTAAATATAGTCATCAATCGAAGTACAGGTATGTGGGTTTGTGGTAGCTTAGCAGTTACAGTACTGGACTATGGAGTAAAATCCAGGGTTTAATTCCCACCTCTGTCAAGTTGCCAGTGTTGGGTTTTTGAGCAAGGCCCTTAAACAACTGCTTGAATTATAAGATTGCAAGACTAAATGTGTAGCAACCAAATGATATTCTCTGAAACAGGATATTGACTGAAATGTTGGCCGAACATTACCATAGTCACATAGTAACGTAATTAACGCTAGTAATGCTCTTGTAATGTAATACAACAGGCATTTTCACAAGAAATCTGTGTCAGTAAATGTGTCAGAGATGCTGCTGAAAACAAGTGGAACTACCTTCTACACATCTGCTTCCAAACAGCATCCAAAGCCTAAACTGTTAAACATATCACCTCCTCCAGGAAATAATCACCAATTCCATCTTCAGTTACCTGTGATGAACAACAAACGTTTTGAACTTCCTGTGTTGATTACCTTTTAACCACAAAAGATTTATTTGAAATCTGATTGTGGCAATCGATTTCTGATCTTTTTTAATATGCTACATGACCACCTTCACATTGGAAAAACTTGACCTTGATCTAGTATGGCCACTTTCAAGATGGTGGCCATGTTCCAGACCTAGCCTTTAAAGATAGCCCCTTCTCATCCATTACTTACTGGAGTATTCAGATATGTCATTTTCCCTTTTAATTCTGAAATAAAAGGTGTGACTTTTGATTCACACTATTATAGTTTATTATACGTTTAAGACCTGCAGCGAATACTAGTGATTTATGAAATAATCTTTTTAGAACAGAGAAAATAAATATATAATATTAATAGGTTCAAATCCAAGCCTTTAAGCAAATACTGGGATGCTGAGAAGGAGGCAAAAAAAAAAAATAATAATCAAAATGTCTACTTCTAGAGAATCAGAGACAAAGAAACACAGTTTATGACACCAAACCTGATGACACAGAGATGTGTTAGCAGACTTGTTAAAAGCAGAAGAACACAGTATTCATAAATTATTGCTGACTTGGTAAACTGGAATACCACACCAAGCAATAGAGTGTGTGTAGATCTACAGATCAGTGCAATCTTATCCATACATTACATTTACAAGTACCAGTAAACAATTAAGCAGCACAGTGGATGTAAAAGGCTTATGAGTCACTGTGTCTTTGGACATTATGGTGCATTACCTTTAGATAGGTCAGAAAACCCTCCTACACTGGCACTGTCATAGTCACATCTGCTGTGTTTGCTCATGCAAACATTGTGGCATATTACACAAATTAGACCGTGGTGTGAAGAGATAAGAATGACCTTTCAAGCTGGTTTAAAGAATGAAAATCTTCAACAAAGGCATCTGTCTTTTAATGACCCCCTCCTTTTTATCACAGACATTACACAACACTGCTGGGGATATATGTTAAACAGTAATGCTTCTATCTGCAGATTGTATGAACTCTTAAAAGGACCACTGCTGTGTTGTGTGATCAGATTTTCATGTCACATATCAGGCTAATTGGCCCCCAGCTGATTGTTAATATTAGCTCTGCACAAAACATACAGTGGTAAATATCATTCAGCACGTAGTTGTACATGGACAGCATTTTAACATGCACACATTGATCTATGTCTGCAGGTAATGCCATCCAGGCTTTTGGTAATGGCACAGATGTTGGAGTATGGCAGCCTCAGCCACCCATTGCACCAACTTTTGGTTATGGCAGTACTCCTCACAGGGGACGAGACAGGACACCTAACACTCTGGATGTTCCTACACTCACGAATGAACTTGACCCAAGCAGTGATCACCACCTGTACAGATTCTGTGGAAACCTGCAGGTAACAGAGGGAATGCTCATGATTTACTTAACAATAATATTACAGATTGTAGTTCAAATTTTATAGAAGCATTCAAACATTTTAAATCTACACTCATTGGTCATTTTATTAAATACACCTTACTACTGTTAGGTTGGACTACTTTTTGAATTCAGAACTGCCTTCATTCTTATGGGGCGCCGTTTTTAAAGAGGAACACTCTTAAAAAAACTCATCACAATTAGCGTTAACACTAACATTTTTTCAACATTTAGCACTGCCGATTGTAAAGTGTCTAAGAAAATTTAAATGATACATTTACTTACAAACTTACAAATTAACACTAAATATTTAATTTAAATATTAAATATTTACCTACACACAAAACTTTAGGATAAGTACTATATATATTTAAGTATTACATATTTAACTTAAATGATAAATATAAATAAAATCATAAATCTGAATGTTCTCGGTCGAGCTAAATATTTAGACAATGCAGCAAGTACAGAGCAAAGTCTTCAGGACTTAAATAAAAACAACAAACAGGAAAACGGAATGGCTTAAACGTAGATAGTCTGTTACGGTATTACTACTACTACCAAGGCTCTCCAATATTCAAAAGAAAATGGCTGCTTCGGAGCGCTTTCCAAATAGGGCGACGCAGTATGCCTCCGAAGCGCCAGGGGGCGAGCAGGAGCTCAAAAGTGCACAGCAAGTGCAGGAGGAAGGCTGCTTAAGGCAGCGTCCCAAATCGGACGACGAAGTGCGTCTCCGATGCGCCAGGGGCGAGCGAGAGCTCGAGGCACGAGCAATAACCGCTTTGGGCTGCGTCCCAAATAGGGTAACGCAGCCGAGCGGAGGGAAACTAGGGGAAAGCGCGAACGGAGGCTAAGCCCCGGGAAACCCTGAAGATAATTCCCTAAATATATATTTATACCTCAGGGGTTCCCCCCTTACCCATCCGTCGGCGTTAAATGCCCCGGGATGTCACCAACTGACCGTAAAGGTGCACGTAATGGCGGACAGCGATACGACAGACCGATCGTGACAGCGAACAAAGCGTGACGACGTGGCAATGTGGCAGGCTGAAACACACGCTTAAATAATACACGTCCCAGGTGAACCTAATCACCTCGTCAATCACATAACGGAATATAGCTGGATCTCATGAATCGATCCGTAACCCTAACCTGGGACGACGGCGGAGAAAACGGGAAGCCGCGGTGAGTCTCCTAACATAGTCTTTCTGAAACTAGTGAAATGTTTTCATAGGGATCCTCCAGCAATGCACCCGGACCAGCCGCTCCCCCGCCCCGTTTATCCTGGGACCTAAACTACTGTATCTGCAGAGCCTTGATTCCACATCGCCATCAAAACGGCCCTACCAATATTTTCTGATAAATCATGACATTCTGAAAAGCAACCAAAGCTTTACAATGGCGGTCTTTCACGTGGATAAACCCACTACGCTGACGAACTTGTCTACGCTAATTTGCATATTGTTTAAATATTTAGCTCGACCGAGAACATTTAGATTTAGATTAAATATTTATGATTTTATTTATATTTATCATTTAAGTTACATATTTAATAATTAAATATATATAATATTTATCCTAAATAGTTGTATGTAGATTTATATTTAACATTTAAATGAAATATTTAGTGATAATTTGTATATTAAGTATTTAAAGGCATTATTTACATTTTCTTAGACACTTTACAATGGGCAGTGCTAAATGTCAAAAAAATGTTAGTGTTAACGCTAAATGTGGATGTTATTTATTATTATAAAATTGCTGGTGTTATTTTACGAGTGTTCCTATTATTGTTTTATCCCAAAGATGCTTTGTTGGATTGAGATCTGGTGACTGTGGAGGTCTTTGAGTACAGTGATCATTGAGTACATGATTGTCATGTTAAAGAAACCAGTTTGGGATCATTTGAGCATAGTGATGTGGTGCTTTCATCCTGCTTGAAGTGGCCATCAGAAAATGATTCACTCAACAACAATACTCATGTAGGCTGTGCATTTAAATGATGCACAGTTGGTATTTAAGGCCCAAGGTTATTTTTCCTAGGGAACTGCAGCCCACAGTATATTTTGTCTTTTTTGGACTGTTGCCTGCCAACCCTAAAAGATGGCTGTGCATGAAAATCCACCCAAAAATCCAAAAGCCTGGCTAGCACCAACGATTATTTCATATTAAAAGTCACTTAAATCACCTTTTATCCCGTTTCAGATTAGTCTCACACCAAAATCTCTTCCTGCTTGATTTAACAGGTGCATCTCCCCATAAAAACAACATGCCCCTAAAAAGACAGCAAATATGTTTTCTTTTAGTAGTCACTGATAAGATTGTGGCTCAGTTTAGACTGAAAGGTGTAGGCTGTCATATTGATACCCAAACCTACACAAGCCGTTTAGATTAAATAGGAAACTACTGCAGCTGTAATGTCATGATTAATTACCTGTCACATTAAGACCGGGGTCACACTTAAACAGGAACAACCCGTGCCTAACATTGTGTCCATATACCCAGCCAGTATCACATGCCTGCCCTCATCTGCTTTAGCTAAATATGCCAAGTTACACTCAAAGCAAGAAGCTTGACTAAACCAGGATTCCTTGCAGAACTTGACCTGCTTAGAGATTTACTACTGAAACCGATTGTGTTAGATATACACTCATGCCTTTAGCACGACTATTCATCATATTTTGTTATAATAGTCATAATTTGATTTATTAGCGGGCACAGTTTCTTCAGTAAGATAGACCTACAGGAAGACCATTTATCATTTTTGTCAAAGTCCTATTCCCCAGAATTACTTCCATTCTCTCTATTGTGCAGTAAGTTTATTATGTTCTTATCTCTCTACTGAATCACTTTATCATGCCACTATCCAATTGGTATGTATGTGTGTGTGTGTGTGTGTGTGTGTGTGTGTGTGTGTGTGTGTGTGTGTGTGTGTGTGTGAGAAAGAGTGCATATTTGTGCAAATGCAACAGCACAGCAAATGTCCATAACATTTTTTTATTATAATATATTGCACTGTCACACACACACTAATGTAGTCCCAGAATGCAACCACAGGCACACAACAGATTGATTCCCGAGATGGAGTTTCCTGCAGGTGTGTAACTGTGCATTCAAATGTGCTTATATCGATGACACAACATTTAGTATATTTAGATCATTGCTCAAACCTATAAGTGTCTCTGATAATGATCAAGGTTTTTATGCTCTGTTTACCCCTCTCTTTAGGCTCAGAAGCTAAATATGAATGTCACAGTGGATGTTCTGTGTTTGGTAAGGACATCTCATATGCAAACATCTCTTACCAAAATTTTCTTTTCCAAATACAATACTTTGCAAGAGTCTTAGCCATTCTGTATTTTTAGGTTATATTTTAGTGGTCAATGCACTCTGTAGTTCTATGGTTACAGGCTGTAGATTTTGTTTTTCTACATGTTTTGTTAGTCCCCTTTACCCTGTTTTCTAATTAACACTGACAAGACCCCCACAGATCAGGTACTGTTTTCGTGGTGGATCATTATCAGCACTGCAGTGACTGATGTGGTGATAGTGTGTTAGTGTTGTGCTGGTACGAGTGGATCAGAAACAGCAGTGGTACTAGAGTTTTCCAACCCCTCAGTGTCACTGCTGGACTGAAATTAATCCACCATCCAAAAATGTCCAGCCACTAGCATCCTGTAGTTAGCGTCTTGTGAGCACTGATGAAGTATTAGAACTGCTGTCTCTGACTTTACATTTGTCAGAAAAGGCAATGAGGTGAATGTCTCTAATAAAGTGGCCAGTCAATGAACAGTGTTTTTAAACTCCATCAGCACTGTTAAGTCGTATCCACTCATACCAGCACGACACACAAACACAGGGCCACACCAGTGTCACTGCAGTACTGAGAATGATCAACCTCCCAAATACTACCTGATCTGTGAGGGTCCTGTAGGGATCCTGGACATTAGAAAGCAAAGTAAAGGGAACTATACAGAGAAACAGATGGACTACAGTCTTTACTGTCTTTACTTGGAGAACTACAAAGTGCAATGACCACAGGGACCAACTTCAATTATAAGAATTTGTTGAAGAATATAGAAGGCATAAGACCTTTGTACAGTACAATAAAGGCAAACAAATAACCATAGGTTAATCAAATTAATTAAAATTTTTCATGTGCACCAAATTTGAAATGGTTTACCAAACCCACATAGACTATTTAAAATTAATATTCATGAACAGAGGAAGTAACACCACTAGGACATATCTGGTTTACAGTAAACATTGCTCAAAATGATAGCAAAAAAACGCAAATTGATCGTCATTCTCTTTAAACTGAGAGCTTTATATGACAACAGTATGTAAAAAATAAAACAAGGATCATGTTGCTTAGTTATTTGGATGAACCCTCAGGCCGGTACAGATTTCTTTAAGAAACTACAGATTATCAATTACCAAAATCATAAAGCACAGCAAGACGGCTGATTACTGTACAGTAATGACTTCCTATAGTCTATTAAATTATCCAAATCCAACTGTGTACTTGAAGACTAAAGTGTAATGGCAGCAGCAGTATAGTTTTAGCCTCCTCCCCCAAACTGTTAAGCAGATATGACCAGAAATTTGAATAATCCCTCTAATCTATTATGAAATTGATACTTGCAAGCTGTTTCTGCTATGTCACGAAATCGTTTCTTGATGCATGAGAGTTTAACGGCAAAAGTAAAGGTACCAAATGAGAGAGATGATTTTAGTTTCTCGTGTTTAACCCCACTTTTGCTGGTCAGAATCTGGGTGTGAGCTTGCACTGGAATGTATGTAAGCTTTCCCTGGATGAGAGGTGATTCCATCTGCCATTGCCTGTGGGGGTCACTGTTGCAGGATTAGATATGATCCTCTGACTCCTCTATAAAAGAGCACCAAAACATGGCATGACATGCCCTAGCTGATATTCAGATTAGACTCCTCTTAGAATTCTTATAATTGTTATACACAGTGTTGCGCAAAATGTAGGGTACCCTGCTCATATTATACCATTAGGGAATAACAGTGAATATTACTCCAAATTTTAATGAACCATTACCATTTAATGAACCACTATTCATTTGTTGAGGACAATGATTCAATATTGCATATCTGTGAGTGCCAAAAGTATGTGAACCCTTGTTCCAGTTGGTGTGATCCCATGTGCAGCGCTAACTGCAACTAAATGTTTCCATAAATCAGTCCTGCACACCAGCTTTAATAAATGAGTCAATTCTTCCATACACAATAGCTTAAACTCTGGAATATTGGAATATAATAGTTTGCGTCATTTGTTTAGTTGTATTCTATTTATCTGTTTTTAGGACTAAATCTGATGTGTTTAGGTAATATTTATATAGAAATATATGAAATTCTAAAGGGCTCACAAACTTTCGAATACCACTGTAAGCTATTTTTCACTTCTTGAAAGTTATATCATTATGATTTTTCAAAGTAACAAAAAGATACCAAAAAGGAAACTGTAGAGATGAAATAGTAATAGCTCTTATCATATTTGCTCCACAGGACCCGTCTTTGGCTGACCCAAGTAGCTTTAATGCTATTGCAGGAAGCTCAGATAGCCTCAACTATTCGCTTGTCATCCTCACTGCTCTTCAGCTCCTGCATCTGTAGCTACTCTCAGTTTGGACTTGCTCCTGTATCATATACCATCCTTAAGTCTCTGCTCCTGCAACTGATGCTGTATGAAGTGTGATGTCTAGATGTGCTAAAGCCACTTTTCTTTCTGACTCATGGGAGATGGCCTTGCTGACAAGGAAATAAAAGGTCACTGACAAACTAGACACCTTTGTTCCCAATGCTGTCAGTTGTGCTGGAAATGATAAGTATTTTGAACAAAAGACACGTTTGGCATGCAAAAGGGCTGTGATTTTTGGTGGAAGCTGTCTTTATATTTACATTGTTCATGAACACTCAGAATCCCACCTCTCTCAGAAAAAAACCATTTACCATCTAATCCAGCTCATGGCCTTTTGCAAGAGGTGCAAGCAGAGTTTCCCTGTGAGCATGCCATGTTTGATACAGATTGAGCTGTAGGACTGAAAATAAGACACTACTGGGCTTTTATGACTTTTAATGATGGATTCTTATAATTAATTTCGTTTTGCTTGAGCTAGCTTTGTGGCAGTGTTGCTTGCCACATGAAGGGTGCAGTACATGGGAAACAAGCTGCCTACAATACATTCCTGCAGATAACTTAATAATGAATTGAATAAATGTACATAAATATTTATATAGGCTTATTCCAACTGACTTAAGATTGTGTTATGACTTTCCATGCTGGCCTGCATCTTACAAGACAACAAAATACTACCTCCATTTTATTTAGATTAAAAACTATATTTATAGCCCGCTTATTATAGTGTTATAACATTGTCATAAACATGTAAGTCACTGGACACTTTAGATAGTGTTCCTCTCACTCCCTTTTTTTAAGATATTAATTCTCTTCTAAAAAAGAACCTCTAAAAACACTGGGTGTGTGATGTTCCTATCAGAGGTTTCAGAACAATTAATACTAATAATAATAATAATAATACATTTTATTTCATAGTCGCCTTTCTGACACTCAAAGACACATTACAATCAACACAACAATAAAATACAAAGAACAAACATATTTATAATAACATGTTTATAATATACAGTATAAACATGTACTGACTAACCCCTCTGTCGGGATATTCTTAATTCTGAAAAAAGTGTATCCAGTGTCAATATTAGGATTGCTGAAGCTCTGTTTTCTTTGTCTACTTTTTTGTCTACTTTTCCTACCTTGGTCCAATATATGTTTTAAACCCAATGTGCTTTCAGTGAAGTGATTTGTTGTAGAACCAGGTCTTTTATGATTGCCTGCCTTTCCATCCTCCTTATTTAATAAATAAGAGGGCAGTGGAGGGTGTAGCAAGAGGTTAGATGCCATTTGTATATGCCATTTGCTATGCTAGGCTGATCAGTGCTCACTCAGGGGGAATTCCAGACAGATCAAATTTCTTATTTTTCAGATTGCAATTAGTTGTCATGAGATAGGGATTTAGACATTTTGGTGAGTATAATAAAACTGGTATGCCAGAGTTTTGAATTCAGGTAATGTCAAGTCCAATTTATTTATGTAACACTTTTAAGAATGGAACATTGGTCCAATCAGCTGTACAAATATCCTAGAAAAAGCCCTATCTGAGCAAGCCTAGGGCAATTGTACAAATGAAAAACTCCCTAACATCTTACAAGGAAGAGAACTTGGAAGGTAAAAGAGTCAAAAAAGGACCCATCCTTCCTGGACAGTTTAGATGATATATGTAAGATTTAAAAAAAAGGATTTGGCTGCTGGTGAAGAATGTGCATATCAGCATCATTTAGTCCTGTAAACAGTCACTCTAGGTTCTTACATATTTAGGGAGTTTTTCCTTGCCACTGTTGCCCTAGGCTTGCAGAATTTGGGATTGGTCATTTAAGATAATATAATTTTGTAAAGCTGCTTTGAGACAATGCACTATTGTAAAATGTGCTATATAAATAAATATGACATGACTTAAACTTAGCTATTACATAAGGTATATTAAGGATGAATACAGTAGTTGAAATGAGCAGAATCTAAATCTAATACATTAAATGAGAGAATGTACTTAGATAAAATATAAGAAATTAAATTAAAAAGTGAACTAATTAGATATTTTTTCTATATAAAATAAAGAATATAAAGCTATAGCATATAAGACGATAGTATATATAAATGAAATATTGAGTGTAAATAATGTGGATATAAGCATTATTTAGTCTTTTAAACAGTCACATTTGGTTATTGACCTCTGATCTGGTCTATGTAACAGTAAAACGACTGGAACTGATGATGGAAGAATAACTTGAGTGGAGCTGGAGTGGTAGAAAAGAGTAATTACAGGTTCCCATTACATCCTGCAGTCAAGCACTAAAGGCACTGTTGACAATGCAGCCTTGAATCTACAGGCTTTATGGTAAAAACAAAGAAGCAGTCTGATACAAATAAATCCACTAATGATAAAATGTCAACTGTGCAAATTGCAGCATGAGCCTCGCAAAATATTAAATCTTAACTAAAAGAAAGGTCTTGGATATTAACGACTACTCAAAAGCTGGAATAAATATGTTTAAAAGTTTTTAATCTGGTTAAAGGTTTTAGGGAGAGATAAAAATCAAGCATAGAAGGAACTGCTGTTTCCAGTAACTCTTACCTCTGATCCACATGAGCTGCCATCCCATTTATTAAAGATGGAATGCAAATTTCAAGATTATAAATCGGAATCCATGCTTCGGCAAACTGAAACTGATTGACCGGATAAGCAGCTTTTAACTTTTAACTGCTCGTTCTGCATCTCTCTGCATATGTGTCACCGAAATGCTGCTAATATACTAACAATACTGAAAAGTATTTTTTATACCAGTTGGAATGAGCTTCTATAATGTTTATGTAGTTTTGGGCATTGTTACGAAAAGCTTTTTTTTTTTTCATACATAATGCAAACAGCAGGTGTTGCCCATTTTCTGAGGGACAAATATTGAATATATCAGTTGCATTTTCCATGATAGGTACGTTCTTTGACTTACACATCTGCATCTGAAATATCTTTTAGTCTTTGTTTATTGTGGCTTTCTAATTGCTTTGGACACAAACTTGGTACATTATTGGCATATCATCTTTGCTGGAGTAAAACTATACCGGATCTTTTACCAATGTATCTGAGTGTTACAAGAAAAAAAAGTGTACAAAGGTTGATTTAATCTAAAGCACTTGTATGTAATATGTGCTGTAAAATAAGTGAATATGGTTCCTGTCTCACAGTTCTAAAGCATTTTGGCATTGTTATGGCACCATGAGCTGTAAAAATAGACACGTGTATACCAGGGCTCTAAGGGCTGTAATACATTAAAATGGCCAAGTATGTCCCTTTAATCTGTGTGATAGTCCAGTTTTTAATCTTTATTCACCAATCTGGTTGAGGATTACAGTAAATTTAGTGTCAACTCCATCAATATCAGAAGAGCCAGTTGATGTGGTTTGGGCATTTCACAATGATTCCCCATGGTTGGCTCCAACTGGAGCTGTTCTACGTACATCCCTCTGGACAGAGATTCCCAGAACAAACCGCGGATCCATTAGAGAGATAATATGACACAGTTCACTTGGGAATGTCTAAAAATCCCTTTCAAATTCCAGAAATCCGTGGCTCGGGAGAGAAGTCTGGGTAGACATTCTCCGCCTCTTTTCCTGAAGAATGAAATGGAAACTGAAAATGAGACTATATTTGGGTCAATATTAATAAAATAGATTAAGAGAGATTAACGGTGTCATGTTTCTGCTTTTAATATTTCTTTTAAAAAAATAAAATACACTTTTTACGATGGCCATTTCCAACAATCGGAGTAGCAGGAGATCAAAAAGAAGATTCATAACTAGTTTACTGGCAATTTACTTAGTGGATGGGATTAATCATACTTACGCAGCCGACTCTCGTCACTTGATGGATCATCGATCTCCACACATTTCTGTCCTTCATCGAAGTGTTCCACGAAGTATGAAGTATTTCGGCAGGATAGTGGAGTAGTTTGCCATTGTTTTCTCCACCCCTCCCCATTTATCCGGGCTTGGGACCGGCGTGCAGCTCTTTCCAGTTACACGGCTGGGGTGTTTTGCATACGCAAGTCAATGACAATTTGGAGACGCCAATCAGCCTAACACACATGTCTTTGGACTGTGGGAGGAAGCCGGAGTACCCGGAGTAAACCCACGCAGACACAGGGAGGACATGCAGACTCCACACAGAAAGGACCCAGACCGCTCCACCCTGGGATTGAACCCGGGGACCTTCTTGTTATGAGGCAGCGGTGCTACTGACCGGACCACCGTGCTGCCCACGTCAAATACTACTGTGACATTATTAGCCGGGTGCAAAGTAAATATCTAATTATTGCCTCAGAGCTTTCCTTTTATCTGACTACCCCAGCGCATGGAAACTCGTTGATTGGATTATTGGCAAAATTAGATTTTCTGATGCTATGGGATTATTAAGTGCATGTAAACACACTCACTGAAATGAGAAACAGAAAAAATAAGTTAAGAGAGAATTTAAAGCAGCTCATAATATGCTTAAAGAAAGCAGACCGTAGGCTGAAAAAAGAGTGGCTAGAAGAAGCAATAGCAGTGCATTGTGGGAACTTCTAGTATACAAAAAACAGATGCAGGAGCAGAATGTGGTATTAAATTGTGGACTTTACGATATTAATAATATGACAGTTAGACAGGTATATGTGAATGAAGTTCTTTACCTTATGCATAAGCAGAGATGAAGGTGAGACAGGTGAGGCAGAGGAAGCAGCAGTACTCTATGAATTAGGATGAAAAAGTGATAGAGTAGCAGTGGGAAGAGTAGAAGAGTCGATCTGTCCGTTGCAGGGTGAGACAAGCAATGGGATATTAGAGTTAAGAATAGAGAGAAAAGACAATATAGGTGTGTGTTTAACGTTGTAAAGCAATCAATAAAGCAATACATGTTACAACAGAGAGCTGCTGATTGGAACTGTGGTGGTCTACTTGTTAAGATACTGGACTATGGACCAGAAGGTTCAGGATTGAAATCCCACCTCTGGCAAGCTGCCACGGTTGGGCCCTTGCGCAAAACCCTTAACCCACTATTGTTTGAATTGTAGGAAAGTATCAGGTATATGTTGCTCTGCTTAAGGGCATCTGCTAAATGCCATAAATGTAAACGACTGGGTTGGCATCAATAAGCAAGCCACATTACTGAATCCTAGTTCATTTATAGTACAGGTATGCCCCGTTTAACGTCCATCTGATTAATGTTTGCTTTAATGGTTGAGGTCTTAAGAATTATAATAGGAAATAAAAGTATATATTAATTCATTCTTTATCTTCTGCTTAATCCACATTGGGTCACGGCCAGCCAGTGCCCACCAGGCAACTCTGGGCACAAGGGCAGGAACAACTCTAGATGGGGCGCCAATCCCTAATTGGGCATACACACACACAGTCACACACTAAATGCCACTCTAGAGACACCAACTAACCTAACAAATGTCTTTGGACTGTGTAAGTAAACCGGAGTACCCAGAATAAACCCATGAAGACACAGAGAGGACATGCAGACTCCACACAGAAAGGACCCAGGCCGCTCCACCCTGGGATTGAACCCAGGACCTTCTTGCTGTGAGGCAGTGGTGCTATCCACCGAGCCACCGTGCTGCCCGCAAATAAAAATATGCCATAAATAATTCACATTTGAATGACAGAAAAGTAGTATGAGCAAACCCTTGTGACACTTGCTGACAGAAAAGAAAAACTTGAAAGACAGAAAAACATGGTTTACCTATATTCCAGTTATTATCAAGTATTTTATAAAATATGCAGAAAATAGGAATTATTGCACGGTTTAATGCTTCACTAAATCTTTTCATTATTATGATTTATTTCTGCTCCCGTATAACAAACCAAACATCTGCAAAAAACAGGCATGTCTGTTAACTTTATTTCAAGCTGACACTATTATTACACTATATAACACACGAAATTAAATAAAAAAATATATATAAAAACTGTGGAATATTTTTGGGTAAAGATCAGATAGATTAACAAAAAAAAGGTATTAGGTTTCAGAGTGACTGAAGCAGACAATGAGCACTACTTCAGTAGACCTACCACAAGAATTTAAATATGAACTGGGCAGATCTCTCATGAAACTAAAGATGCAGTCATAGTTAGGGATGCATTGTTCTGATTTAGAGACTTATATCATCTGTGACATTTCACAGCTTGGTTACTGTGAGCATATTCAGATGATTATCAAATACTGCTCAATATCGCATCTAAAATGCAAAACGTGGTACCCATATGAATATAACAACCTACTCTGCTTTAAGAGTCTTTGTCTGATTCAGCTCCAGACATTAATGGATTTTCCATTTGCGTGCAATAAACAGTAAATCTTAATAACAGAGCCAGCGGTACTAGTACTTCCATGCTCAGACACACCAGTCAAATGAGTCAAATGTTCAGACTTAAGAACTTTACAATGCCTGACTCTTTTGGAGAATTAGATCTGTTTTTCTCTCAGCGGACCCCATAAACCACGTAATGGAACAGGCGAGGCTTGTTCAGTTTAATGATTTCTTTCGAACACAATTAATTGCTAATGGTTATTCACTTTCAAATGCTTTTAAAACGTCTAAGCTATGACGTGCATCGATATTTGTTTATTTACCCCAAAAACAAAAGCGTACAGGTGACTAAACTAGTGAGCGCTGCGTGTGCAGCTGATTCGTATATAGGAGTACCAGGTACTCGTCGTTAATTCATTTCAGAAAGCACAGTGTGCCAAGAAAATTCTTCCCATAAGCAATCAGGTACATTTTTTTAAATCCATTCCAGACCCCCCAGAAAATCTTTACTACATACAGCATTATCTGTACTAACAAACTTTAAATACTATATATGTTTAAAAAGGTGAGGATCTGCACTGCCTCAGAGCTACTGTGAGATAAAACGTGCTCCTATGTTTTACCTGGTACATACAGGGGTTAGACAATGAAACTGAAACACCTGGTTTTAGACAGAAGAGGTTTGGCTATAGCAGCCCGGCCATGTTTATTGACCCTGTGGATCAGACGGACAGTTCTGGTGGAAACAGGAGAGTTGAGGTGCACATTTAATTCTGCCATGATTTGGGCAGCTGTGGTTGGTTTTTTTGGATACAATTTGGGTTAGCACCCGAACATCTCTTTCAGACAGCTTCCTCTTGCTTCCACAGTTTACCCTGTTGGATGTGGTTGGTCGTTCTTGGTGGTATGCTGACATTACCCTGGATACTGTGGCTCTAGATACATCACAAAGACTTGCTGTCTTGGTCACAGATGCGCCAGCAAGACGTGCACCAACAACTTGTCCTCTTTTGAA
>JAVSBV010118679.1:0-19674 GCA_033117975.1 Parotocinclus spilosoma | reverse complement strand
TGTGCACAGACGTCTCCCATCCAACCTGATGGAGCTTCAGAGGTACTGCAAAAAGAATGGACATAACTGCCTAAAGACTTGAGGCTGCAGTTGCTGCCAAAGGTGGTTCTACAAAGTATTAAGCAAAGACTGTAGATACTTATGTAAATGTGATTTCTTTGTTTTTTTTTATTTTAATTGATTGTGAGCTGAAAATGAATGCCTTTTTATTAAATTTCATTGAATGTCTTAGTAACGTGAGAAAATGTATGATTAGAAGCTGGACATAGTTTTATTGATTTTCTCTTCTATTAAATCCAAACTGACAAAATACTTTGCTAGCCTGGCCTCGTGCTATTTTGTTCAGGGCCATCATAACTATTGATTGAAATGTTTTTTGTTCCTCTTATATTATTCAGATTGACATGGATATTGTATTAGATATGTATTATACCTGAATATAATTAAAATAGAAAGATAAAGTAGTTTATCATTTAGTTAATTTGTCTGTTGCACTCTTTTCAGCTGAAACAGTGACAGAGATATGCAGTTACATTTACTCAGTAATATAAAACAGAATTCTTGGTAAAAACAAACATAAACAGCACTGTAGTTTGAGTGTATTTAGATTTAGAAACTGAGTGCATTTTAAACAAGTGCTGATTTTTGTATCTTTCTTCCAACTCGGACTCCCTGCGGGTGCTGTATCACACAGCAAATACACTTCTGTATTGGCGAGTCAACACCAATTTAGAGTAATCAGTTAACCTAACATACATGTGTTTGGACTGTAGGAGTAAACCCATGCAGACACAGAAACTACCCAGGACACTCTATCCTGGGATTGAACCCGGGACCTGCTTGCTGTGAGGCAGCAGGGCTACCCACTGAGCCACCCCAATCACACATACAATATTTCTATTTTCTTGATCACACTTTTAGGAATTAAGAATTGCAGACTTAACGTTATAGCAAATTTTGTCTAGTCACTGCCATTTGTCTGGCAATGTTTCCTATACACAATGCAATGCATACAAGATTAACAAAGCTTGAGTCATGACCTACCTAACTGACCTGTATCTTTTTCAGACAAAACTTGTCCACATGCTCTTGTTCAAAATCATTCCAAAGATATGCATCAGATCAATTGATGTCTCTAAAGCGTAGCAGTGTGAGTGAGGCAGTGAATGTGAGTGCATGTGCCCCAATAAAAGTGCCCCAATAAAATCATGGCTGTTAAATGTAATTTTTATTTTGAATTGCTGATTATAACAAAAGGTCACGCTATGCAATTTCAGTACAGACACTACATTTCCCATAAAGCCCAGGATCTTTCCAAAACCTTTTAAATGGCTCATGGATTTATGTACATCCAAATTTTTAAAGTCAGCCTCACTACAGACAAGGTAATGACAGATCGTAGCTATATGTTATTGCCACTTCTAACTGTATAACATACCAAAATTCAAATTAGACCACTAATGCAAAGGTACTAGCAACTGAAACAATGTAATGCAATTAATTTTAAACTATTTAATTTGTAATATATATAACATTTTCATTTGTAATGCATTTTAGAATTACATTAATGTTAAATGAATTCATAGATTTAGTGAATAACAGGCATTTAAATTGGAATTGAATTGGATTAAGAAGGCATGAAAATTAATGAATGAATAAATGCATGTAAGTACAGTTGTAGATTAAAATAATGACCTTCCTACGAGTTTGTACTTGCATAATGTGAATAAAAATTTACAGACAGGAATAATAATTCATTGTTATAACATCTGAAACCACTAGAGAGAGCATTGAGCTTGAATTCCTTTCAGTAACCATAGTGACCTCTTCTCTGGTACTGGAGGCAGATAATACTGTAAGGGGTGGTACAAAGAAACTCTTTTTGCTAGTAACACACTAATAGTTATGGTTGCATAGATGTATTTTATACTTCTCCAAATATACATTCTGCTAACATTTGGGGAACCTACAGCATTCCTCTGCGTTTAACCCCCCTCCCTCCAACATCATTAAGACATTTTTGAAGGTCTTTATGCTGCAACATAAAATAAGGAACCGAATATGGACAAAGCAAATCCATGGATGTAACCTGCCTTGTCTGTAACTGCTGGTGGAGTAATGATTTGTAGAATTTTTACATATATTGGGCCCTATAATACCAACAAGTACAGTATTAGAACGTTACAGAGGATTTAATGCTGACCGAGTGCATTTCTTTTTGTGGCTATTTCCAGTAGGATAATACATGTAGTTACAGAGCAAAGTCGAATTAAACTTAAACACCTTTGCATTCTACACAACACTTTCTAAAGAATATCAAACAAAATTCATCATTTTAATTGATCTCATATTAGCTTCCAGATTATATAGAGCAAATATACTACCCAACGAAATTCGGCGATATTTCAAAACAAAATAAAATGCTTTTGAAAAAAAAAAATAGCAACAACAACAAAGATTGAAAACAATTTAAAGGATTATAAAACTTCTTCAAAAAGGAAATCCAACATGCAGAGTGGCAAAGGTTGTTCCAAGTCAGCTGTGTCTAAACTCTGGTGCAAGTATGAACATCATTGGAAGGTGATACATTAAAAAAACCCCAAAACAAATAGATTAAAATATTAAAACCTCAGGATAGAAAATGCAAAGCAATACGTGTTAAAATAGAAAATGCACAAGGAGGAGTCAATCTACAGGGGTTGGACAATAAAACTGAAACACTGTCATTTTAGTGTGGGAGGGACCGTCCTCGCCGGTCGCCATTACAGAGCCATCGGTGGGACGGCTTTATATCCACTATCTTAATTATGTCCAGATCCCGAACAGCTGCTTCGAGTCCTATAAAGGCGTGTTTTTTGGCGCTGTTCGGGGCCAGGTCATCATCATTCAGACAGGATTCCACCTCCGTTTGGTTCGCGTGTCTGACCACAGGCGCCCTTGCGCCCTACCGCGTTCCCTAGAGTTAGTGGTTATTAGCCTTTTGTGTTTTATTCACACTCGTGCTATAAGCCCTGAGCTTATATCCTCGCCTTTTTGCACTTTAGCCACTTCCGCGATTTCTTCGCCCCCTTGCGTGGCGTGTGCGTTAGAGCTCACGCTCGCCCTCTGCCGCTGCGGCGTCCTTTTCCACTCATTACAGCAGCAACTCGGTTCTGTGTTAGAAGAACACTGTCCGGTGCTCTTGCGCTCTATTGAGTCGGACTCTAGTCGTGGCTGGCTCGAGGTGTGCCCCGCCTAGAGTAACCACCGGGTAAAGACGCACTCTATAAGACGTATCCCGGTTTTTTTTTTTTAGTATTGCATGCACTTTCGAGCTCACTTTCACTCCCTGGCATTGGGACTACCTCCGTGCCTCGCCATTTAATAGTCGTCCCAAACCGGTATCCTCACTGCACTTTTGCTACGTTCGCCCACAGTCCTGAAAAGACTCCGCCGCCTTTGTCCCCGGCAGCTGATGGTGCCCGGGACTTGCAGCTGGTAGGGGTGGACCCCCGGACTCGCGACTCGTGAAGCTCGCATCTAGGGTCCGCGGCCGGAGGGGTCGCCTCCGGACCATAGCCGCCGAATGACGCTATAGGGTCATTATCGGCGCCGACCCCATATCCTGCCATAAAGGGCAACCCCTAGTGGCCTTCGTGGTTTATAGCGCATTGCTCCTTTTGGGACACAATTTAGCGGCGTGCCATTTTTCTACCTTTTTAGTTCTCAAGCGTTACAGAGCCTTTCGCTTCCTTTTCCCTATTTCAGTTTGGTTATATATTATTTCCCCATTCTTATTATACGACGTGGGATATACTTGTCCTGCATAATTGGGTCCTAAATAAAATCACCACCACTGCTCGTAACAGTCGAGGACTGAAATTTTTATGCACGGAGCAGTTTTGGTGATGAGAAACCACTGTGTATTTACTGTACATAATGTATATATGGTCCCAACAGGATGTGATCAAAAAAGGTTTTTCTAGAAGGGAGCCCTCCTATGATGTAGAGGTGTAGTGTTTTGGTGTTGGTGTGACAAGTATTTATTAATCTGTTTACCTAACAAAAAAGTCCCAGAAAAACAAAACACACTGTAATAAAGGAAAATGAAGGGAAATTAATGATCTATTATTATTATTATTATTATTACAATTACTATAACAATAATTCTTGGGTGGCACTAGTCCACCACCATGGTGACCTGCCTTTGGAGTCATGACCGTACCCTGAAAGTATCTGAGGGATCGGGTCAGTTGGTGGATCATTCCCCCAACCCTGCAAAAGTGAACCCTACCCAGCCACAGTACCCTCATACCATCTTTTTCAATAATACGCACTGCAACCTTGACTAAAAATACTAATTTCAAAACCATGAGATTTACCTGTTTACTATATGGCCATGAGGAGAAGCAGAAGACTGTCTCATTCCTAAGTCTAAGTCTAAAATATTTTTTAGAATATGGACATACATTTAAATTGATTAAATATTTGTATCTCTTTGCTTTCTATGCTTTCACTTTTAAAAAGACAATATTTAAAAAAAAATGATCAAGTATTATTTTCTCTTTAGGGGTTTGGGTTTGTGACAGCCTCCTCCCATCAGAGACCTCCTATACATTTCAGTTGTGTATATATACAATTAATTAATACCTTGTGGTTAAAAAGATCACAATATAATCAAAGATATCCAAGGTCTGATGACTAATGACCTTTCTTTCTGTGGGACCTCAATTTGAACGATTCAATTAAAAAACCCTCCAATTATAACAATCACAGCTATGTGATTTATTCAGGAGAAATTTGGACCGACGCCTTCTTCAGCTCTTCCCACAGGTACAGCTGGCTTGAAGGACATTTTCTTTGACCTTATACTAAAGTTTATTCCACAAGAGCACAGTGGGGTTTCTCTTCTTTTACCCATTTTAACCTTCAGCTTCAAATATGGCATTTTATTTCAAAAGATTTCGAGCAATCCTGCAGCTTTTTTACTGTCGATTACACAGATGTACTGTATGCACTATTATTTACAAAAGGTTGTTTTATTTGGGCTATTTTGTGCCAAGATTATTGTGCAGCTGCAATTAATGTCAGTTTATCCAACAACCAAAGATAAGTCAAACAAGTTTGCAGTTTCTTGTTTTGATGTGAAGCCTTAAAATGTGTTTCTTGAGAGAATGTTAAACAATGCAAATTCATATTTTGCACTATTAATTAACATTGATCTTAAATCTTAAATGAAAAGAAATTTGAGAGAACCCACTTCAGAAAAATATTTTTTATGAGAATATGGTACTACACTAAATGGTGTTACAGCTCTTGCTGGTGACCAATGGGTATTTGATTGATTCCACACTGTCAATGGGGCTTTAAGACAGAGATGTCAAATAATGTAAAAAAAAAAGATATTTATTCCTGGGATTTTGTCAATAACGATAATTAGATGATATTTTGGAATGTAAATCTTAGGTCTGAAGTATTGAAAAGTTCATTGAACTTCCAAGTTCTTCCAACCACCTAAATTGGCACCGCATCTTTCATGCAGTAATTCGTGATAGGATTTGTTATATACTTTTCTGGTCGTAAGGCACATTTTTGCAGAATGAGTCTGTTATTTTTGCTCAGTGTGTTTTTGTGCCACTAGCTTGCCATCATCTTCATACTGTGCATGGTGGTTAGATGGAGAGGTAAGTTGTAAGTTGTAGATTTGGCATCTTTTGAGCAGCATCCATCTTTTTAAAGCCAAGCTAGGCTGGCGGTGTCTGTATTTTGTCTGCTGATGCAGTTTGTTCACTCATTTTTAACTATTTGCTTTTAGGTAGAACACTAGCTTTATTTTTGCCACTAGGATGCTGCTATACTTGACATTGCCAGCTCATACATTGTTAAAATAACATTTAAGATACACTAGTAGCCTTCGGCACATGCCTACGACCATATGCGGCGTGTGTTTTTCACAATAACCCACCATCTTACACGTTCTGCTGCTTAAATAAATCATTAATTTTAAGCAGTGATACTCATTTGCAACATGAGTAATGTCTTAACTATAAAGTGGAACCTTGAACTGTATTTCACTTATTTCATTTATATACTAATTTCATGCAATGTATTACATTCATATGCTTTATTCATGCATTTAATCACTAATTACATACAAATATCACCAAAAAAAAAACAATTAATTAGCATTGGAAACGGATTAACCTGAATTCATGTTATTAATCAAAATCAACATGACTATTTATTATCAAATACGATTTCAACATTGAACAGAGTTCAAATGGCCTGAAATCTAAATTAAGTGATCAATTCTAAGTGACTTCATACAGTTGAATTCCAGTGCGTTTGCCAGAGTAAGCTTTTAGAGTCGAACCTTAACAGGCGTTACAAATATTGCAAATGTGTTTCCACACCTATTCATTGAAGTGTTAATTACAGAGTTAGCATGTAACCCAGCACGACTGTTTGCTCTATTTTTTATACGCCACTTCAAGGTTTTCCAGGAACGTCTCTAATGCCACAAGGCAGACGTGTCACGTAGAGTAAGGCTCATCTCTCATTTGTCTTGCTCTTATACACCCATACAAAGCAGGCATTCTGGGATTCCTGCCCACTCCCACGCTCAGATCCCACCCTGCTTGTTTTCAATGTCTTCATCTCACTCATATACATTTGCTTGCAGGCACAGCTCTTTCCGTTCACATTTTAATGAATGCCAGCTAGCCATCTTCTTTTAATCATGAGAACAGTAAAGAGATCTTATGAGCTTCAGGTCTGTAGGAATCACTGGAGAAGCTTTACGCAGTTTTTAAATATCTAAATGTAGAGTCTGCGACATTATTTTACATTTACAGTATTTAGCAGACGCCCTTATCCAGAGCGACTAACAATTAGTACAGTCTTACAATCCAAGCAATTGTGGGTTAAAGGCCTTGCTCAGGGACCCAACTGTGGCAGAGGTGGGATTTTAACCCTGGACCTTCTGGTTCATAGTCCAGTACCTTAACCACTAGATAAGGTATAAGGTCATAAATAAGCTTAAGTATATAATGGTGCAAGCTTTTAATGTTTTACTTTCAAGCATTATTTTATATTTATAGTTATCTACAGCTCATCTGCAATTATTGGCACTCCTAATAAATACCAGTAAAAAAAAGTATTAGAAATTCAATTGTATGTGAAGAATATTAGGTTCTCATCAATAAATCACAAATGTGTGCCACAGGTTTTGGCACTCTTGCATTTAGTATCTCGTACAAACTCCCTTTTTATACAAAGTCCAAAACAGAACACAAATAGTTATTTTATATAATCTCTTATAAGGTTGGAGAATACAGAGCCGGGTTTTATGTGTAATTTTGATGAGCGGACTGAGATGACCATGGCAGAAGCTTGCATTTTGTATTGTTGTCCAACTGAACGATCCAATGATGGCCCATCTTTAGTGTCTTGGCAAAGGCAGACAGAGTTTGATTTAAAATGTCCAGGTACCTCCATGATACCCTGTACCCTAGGTCCCAGCAGCGTTTAACTCCAGGCGCTTACTGCGACATGGCGGTGGCATCTGATTATAGTTTTGGAGAGATGGTGACTCCAACTCTTGCCTTTCTTCCTCAATATGCATAAGTGAGTAGCTTTTTTAATAGGGAGTTCCTGACTTACGGAACTACACTTTTTTTCTGATTTTGATTTTAATTGCCTTTGTCATGTTGATACATGGCTATGACAATTTTACCTCGGTATCACCTCATAAACAGTAGATCTAAGTGAAACTGGAAGTCATGGATTACTGCTTGAAGGTCCCTAGACTCTCTGATCAAGTTTGATAAATGCACAAATGGTTTATTTACATTTTGTTTTTAAGAGTTTCTAGGGGTAACAATAATTGTGGTAAACTGTTGTTTAAAAAAAAGAATTATTTAATGAGGGATATTTTCCTTAGGCTAAATTTACTTGCTCTTATAATTTATTACTCATTCAGCAATGCATATTAAAATGAACGCTTAACATCTGCCTTACAGTAAACCATTAGCACTATGATGATAGGTCTATTGTAGCATTGCCTATAGCCACAGAAATTGCCACACCTGTGTTCGTACGCTCTTTGTTCCTTTGTGTAGTGGGTTGGCTGTGTGGAGTCAAACATTACAATAATCCAGTTTAGATAGTAACTTACAATTAAAACGGAAAGAAAATTTGTTTATTATAAATAGCAACAGGTCTATTCCTGTGTATGGTAAGTTCAACATTACTGAGGAAAAAAAGAGCAAAGACTAGCATCTGTTGTGTTTCAGACACTGGGATAATGGTAATACATCAAGACAATGCAAGTTCTATGTCTCATAGTACCAGTTAATTATTGTCGGTAAATGCTTGTCTGGTTCTAGTTTTGCTGGTTAACTTACATGGTCTTGTTTGTCGTGTTGGTAAATCTGGATGACCATCAAACCAGTGTCCAAAACACATTATTAATGTCAATTCTTGCTATTTTTTTCCTACTGTCACCTATTTTGAGGATACATAAAGGGGCTGGGGCTGTTTTCCTTAAGATAAGGAATAATATTTTTTATAACATAATAGGAAGGTCCAAGTACTTATTATTGCAAATATCTTGTCATGATTTTATTCTTACTTTGCCATTTCCTGTTTAAAACCCCACCTATGGGTACGGTCCTGGGGGGCCAGGCTACAACTGTAGGGCCATTGTGGGGCCAAAGTCCTTAACAACCATCAGTACAATTGTAAATATAAGGATGGCTACAAAAAGTGTACAATACTGAAAAAAAAACTGTTTAAAAACTGTTTAAATTAAGTTTAAACTTTAAACTTAATGGCAAAGGGTGACTAATAATAATAATAAAACAAATTGTAATAATAATAATACATTTTAGTCTATTTTTTACAACTCTTTAGTCTAAGAACTCTCCAACAGACCACCTAATCACACACACTTTTACAGTGAACAAAACCTTATAACTGCAATTTGTTGTTTGTTTAACAGAGGTCTCTAAGTCCTCAAACAGAACATCCACATAAGGTGCAATAGTGCAGAGTATTTTAAATCATGTTATCAAACCAATTTCATGGTGCTCAGGTGGTGCAGTCGTCTAGTCCATCACAGTGGTGACCTGGGTTTGATACAGGCACGACTAGCTGTATCAGAGGGAGGGGAGGCTGGTTGATGGATTATCACTGAGTGTTGCGATAATGATCCCCTGCGAAGGACTTGTGCCAAGGGTTGACTGCAGCCATGAGCAGGATTAGCAGGGTGTAAACATAAATAAAATGTAAGTAATTAAAGTTGTGAAGCATGAATCTAATTATCCAACATTAGGTATGGTCTTTGGTCAACAGCCCACCAAGCAAAACAATTTAAAAACATTCAATTACAAACCCAAATACTCGTTAACCCTGTTCTGTCTTCTCCTTTCCAGAGTTCACTCCATATGCTTGTTATGTTGAAACGGTCGGCCGAGGGTAAAATGAATAGGTTATAACGAATATTAACAACAATTCAAAACCACACTACACAAATACACTTAAGTAATTGAATTGATACAGTTTTTAAAATGCACACTTAACATGTCAGCATGGAGTTCAGTGAAAAAGATCTCTAATCAGCCACATTAGTGATGCACACTAATGATTTGTTTCTGCCCCAGCACCTCAAAAATGTACTTTGATTATTTTTTGTCTTCTGAATGCCTGGACCAAAAGCATACAAGTGCATTAAATAAGAAAAAGTTCAAAACATGCCAGAGTAATCAAGAAAATAAAAGCCAGCACCACAGCCAGTAACCACAGCGGTAATGCTACAGCAGATACTAGAGTAAAATTTATTACAGTGAATACAGTAAAAAGAGACAAGAGAAACAGAAAAGAGGACAGCACAGTGATGCAAGGGGTTACTGCTGTCACCTCAAAGCTCCAGACATGTCTGGTTTGACTCTGGACACCACCTGTGTGGAGTTTGCATGTTCTCCCCATGTCCAAGTTTTCTCCCACATTCCAAAGACATGATTACCAAACAAGGTTGATTCCCTGTTTGAGTTTTCGGTCTCCCATGGTTAATTATTTATAGAATTTTAAGGGTTACCTTGTCATTGGCCCAGGATTAATTAGGGGTTTGGGCATACATTTTAATAAAGCTGACACAATGCTCTTTTCAAAAAATAAAATAATAACAATAATAATAATAACAATAATAATAAATGTATATATGTATAATGTTCACTAAAATGTGTTGTCTGTTTAAATTTCCCCAGTGTGTGTCTGATGAGTACAGTTATGAACATGCATGGTTATCACCGATGCTGATTTACCTTGAATAAATACAGTAAATGGCTAAAATAAAATTGTATGAAAATGTTCACATGGCTTTCTTGAGTTTTTCAACTTAGACGTCAGTAAAAAAGTCTCAGCATTATTACATTTGAAAAGTTTCACACAAATCCCTGCAGAATTCTCCTACCATTTTGCAGAAAATGAACTATGCCGGGAGCATTGATTATTTGACGATCTGGCTTAACTTTGCATGTCAAGCCAAGCAATAAAGATGATATTGACAACTCGCTGACACAAATACGCTGCCTGATGCCTTGGTAATAAGCAGTAAGCTCAGGAGCCAGATTCCAACAGAGAAGCCCTGTTACTGAAAGATCTCTATGAGGGATAAAATCATACCATTTGCTATAGTTCCAATAAACATGTAAGCAGAACATAATAATTGCATTTTTCCCATACTTTGGAATCACTCAAATCTTGATTAAATTTATGCAAGACAATTCAGTCAGTCAGTTCCATCTCTGAAGCTATAAACAGCAATTGTAAGATCTGCAGGCTGTTGTTAGTAATGTAATTGCTGCTTTGGTCCATATGCGGCAAGTTCACGACAATCTGATGAGCTCAGAAGGTCTGCCTCCTGCTGTTAATGGGAGGCTGAATTTGTTTTAATAGACTGCCTGGGCCTGCTAAGAGAGTCTACAAACGTCACTGATGAACACACCTCAAGGACTGTCGCATGACACTATCAAAACCATACAATAGTTAAATCAACGCCTTTAATTTGAAATGACATGCACCATTCAAACAAAGAGGTGGTTATATGAAAGTCTATTGTAAAACTGTGGAGCATTCGGTGTTGAGACGGTCACCTTGTTTGTTCAGCGATCCATTAAATCATTCTTGTCACCACCAACTTGAGCTCAGGTTTTTTTAGAGCCCTTGCAGGACTGAGGACCACATTACTCTTTTTTTCCAAGGCAGTGCAGTTCAACCAGTCTTTGAGGTGAAGGGCTAACGTCAAGACCAACTTCGACAAGTCCATGACAAACTTAATAGTTTAGCTGTAATGCAAATGTCAATTTGGGTTTTCCAAACACATACATTAAGTCAGATGACATCTCTAAAGTGTACTCTAATGCTGCTAAATTTAAATTTTTGTAATAATTGTTTTTTATAAGTTCACTCACATTACGTATTTGCTTAATCCCAGTTAGAGTTGTGGGATAAGAGGGCCTAACCAGCAGACCATAACAGAGAACATACACACACCATTATTGTTTCGTTTCAAAAACTGAATAAGGCTCCATATACATTTTTGTGAATTTGTATATTAATATATAACATCATTTAAAAACTAAAACAATAATACTGTAATTATAAAGTATATAAAGTATTATTAATATAGGAATAAGAGCAGTAAAATAGTAGTAAAACATAGGAAGGCAGTGGTTTGTTCTTGAAGGGTCAAGTTTTAATCCAAAAATATCTGAATATTTTTAACTGCTTGGTGCCGTTTTTATTTCAGGTCTTGGAATGAAATCACAGCCTAAAACTGTGCTCTGTTTTCCAAATAAAGGTCAGTCCTGAGGTAAACTCTGTTAAGAACCACTGATCTAATCAAGTGCTTAAACGTTGTATTTAGAACTCTTGCATCTTCCTTTCTTAGTCAAAAAGTTCAGGTTATTTACACTATTTTCCTTTTTTTTGTTTGTAGTTTGGAGATTCAGACAAACTCAGTCCTAGTTAACCCACAGACCTGTGTACAGCTATAGTATGTTGTTAAAACACACCGTCCCTTAATGATGGGTAAGCTGTATTATGCATATGCACACCTATAGCATTGCCCATTATTAGCGTCAACCAAATTAGCACTTAATATTCTTTTTATGTGTCAGAAATAAAACAGAGCTGGGTTAAGCCTATCCCAGGAGTCTGCGCACTTGACTGTGTCTCAAATGGCATATTTGTACTACACAGTGTGACGTTAAACTAATTAGTACATTAGTATGTGGTTTCAGACTCAACCAAAAATCGATCAATCGTAAAGGCAAACGAGACTCTCTTTTCTGGATAATTGAAAAGAAATAAATACAAAACAAATGGACAAAATGCAACGCAAAGCAAAACTAAATCTCAGGAGATGAATTGGCGAGACCGAGACACGTCCAAGTGCAGATAATACCAAGTCGGTGAATAAACAAAAACATTTTTACTAGAATATATTAGAGTATAGACCTGAGAATCATAATTCACTGGGAAATGTTCTAATTAATTTCATTCATACTAGACAGTGCAAGTAGGCAATATAATGGTTGTTTTTAATATATTCGTGTAATTTTTTGTTGATACAAAATGTTGAAACCGGGATAGACCCACAGATCACTTTATTAAATACACCTTGCTAGTACTGGGTTGGAGCCCCTATTGTCTTTAGAACTGCCTTTAAATTCTTGCATAGATGCAATAAAGATAATAGAAACAACACTCATTTTGATCAATATTGGCATAATAACGTCTCACAGGTGATGCAAATTTGTCAGCTGCACATAAATGATGTAAATCTCTTGTTTTGCAACATGTTTATGGCACAAGTTTGAGACAATTTGAACTTTGTGACAATAGAGGATATGGTGGACATAAAGGCATGGACATGGTCAGCAACAATACTCAGTTATCCTGTGGAGTTTGAACAATGCCTATTTGTATTTATGGCCCCAAGAACATGCCATGCACAAAATCACTTCAACCTTTTTTCCATATTCTGACGCTTGGCTTTGAGGTATATATAGCAGGTATATACGCAAATGCATTGAGTTTCAGCTATGTGATTGGCTGATTCGATATTTGTATTAGGAGGCAGTTGAACAGGTGTACCTAATGAAGTGGACTCTGAGTGTATAGTTAAATATATGCTATAAGGAAAAAAACAATATTTGTTTGTGATTGTTAAACTGTCACAGACCAGGTACTGCATGATTTACAATATCGCTGACATTTTGTTGTAGGATACAGTATTACTACATCACAATGGTTAACGCCCTATTTCCTAACAGCTTCCGAGAACCCAGATGGAGTCCCTGCCAAGAGTTTGCAGATGCATGTTTTTTTCTTCTGTGGTTTCCTCCCAGATTCCCAAGCTGCATTACTAAAGTGTGGATAGGTCTATACCCCAGACCCAGTTTTACTTTTAAATTATTTTATGCAGACAGAGAAAGTGAGTGTGTATTGTAACAGAAAAAAGATTCTTCAGATTTAGATGTACAGGGTGAATAAGCTAAGTGGATTTAAAAAATGTATAGCAAAAAGTGCACGCCATCCAACATGCAAAGATAATGAACATGCAGGAACACATATATGAAGCGAAGACAGGAGATTTCGAGAGCATTAACTTAAGCCGTCAAAAAACTTTGTGTTGTGTGTGCTTGGGGATTGGAGTTTTTAAAAATACATATTTCTCCAATAGTATGTCGAAGTGATACAAGGATTGACAAGTCACATTGGAAAAGTTGTAGAAAAAAATAGACCAGGCACATGCACAGTAAATATTTTAAAGGCTTTATAAAGAGGCAAAATCAAAATCATTCAAAACCTCCCCAAACAGATCAGACCTCTAAGGGTTAAGCATTTATTCATTTATGTTTGAATCAATATTTCATACTATACCTGCAGCACACTTGTGAATGTCAGGTAATCTTGCAGGAGATTCTTATTAGCATATGCGAATATTACTCTTGATCTTAAATCCAGAAATATTATGGGTTGCCACAGAAAGAGCATGACTGAGTGAATAAGAAAGAGAGCAGAAGACAGAGATTATTTAATAACACCAAATGCATTCAGTATTACTCAGTGGGACCATGAATAAAATAGTTAAGTCCTATTAATTGACAGCTAAATGTGGGTCTGGTTGGCTAGGACAGCGATTTGCAAGCCCACCACTGCGATGATATGGGTTTGAGTCCCAGAGGTGCCACCCTGTTAGCCAAGTCGGCCATAATACAGGACAATCTCTGCAATGGTTCTCCCTGCCAGCCCTGCAATGGACTGGTGTCCCATCCAGAACACACTTATGGCAGTACACTGTCATTTCTGGACACTACATAACACAACCACCACCACAGCTCTAACCAGCTGCCCACCACACAGACCTTGAAAGGAAGGATAAAATGTGAATAAAACCGGTAAGCGCAAATTCTCTGTGGTTGAGTCTATAGAGAACTTCAAGAAAATTTTATAACAATTTCAACTCATAGTCACTACATTACCGACATTTACTTACATTACCAATGTTTAAACATGTTTCAATGTAAAGTTTCCAGTTTGTCACGCCTTGTAGACGTCGCTGGTCACACCACTGAATTGGTGTTTTAGCCATTATTTATTCACCACTCCACTGGCTAGACGGACAGGATATGGCTTCCTTGATGCTAAATTTGAAGTGACTGAACTACCTAACACACATGTGTTTGGACTGTGGAAGGAAACCCGAGTACCCCGAGTAAACCCACACAGACATGAGGAGGACATGCAGACACAGAGAAGGACTCCGGCTGCTCCACCCTGGGATTGACCCCAGGACCTTCATTCTGTGAGTCAGTGGTGCTATCCACCGAGCCACTGTGCTGCCCATTCTGACATAAATATATTTTAAATTATTTGGACTTCCTAGGTTCTTGGGAAGCTCCTGTATAGTAAACAGCTATACACAATTTTGTCCAGGTTTCCACTAAATTGTATTATTGATTTAAGAATTTCTACAAAGAGGTCAAACAGTTATACAGTATGTTAAAACATATTTTATGGATATGAGCGTTGGCCCATGGGTCTAAATCAATACTTATCATGCATTCCACTGTAAAAGTCACTGTAAGATATGGATCAGCTCAAACCTTAAACTGTTGTCTGCATTAACAGTGAAGCCACAGCAGGATCAATTCTCATGTGCATTCAGATTTTCGGCATTGTGGGCTAAAAAGTGAACTCCGCTAGAACTACTGTAGTTGATCCTTCACTCAGGTGGCATATTTAATTCCAGCAATCAAGACAGGCATTCATACGCACTGATTTCCCTGTAACATCGACAGCTCTAGTTTCACTTCAATGTGAAAATGGCAGGATGAGGATATAAGTGCATTTCGAACCTGTCATGCATAGGAGTTGTAACTTGTGTACAATCATCCGTATGGAAAAAGATCTGTGCAGTTCTGACAAAAAAAAAGAAGAACGTCATGGATAACATTGCTGATGTTTCTCTTCGTTTGCCCTTGATGCAATAATTGGCACTTGTGTATTACAACCACACATTACAGCAACCCCCTCATAAGGCTGAAGGAAACCAGAGAGGTAATTCAGATTAACATTCAAGTCACTGCATGAACAGGCAGAGAGAGTGAACAGAGAGTGCAATGGAGAAAATGGCTATTTACATAACCTTTGATTAGCCCAGCAGTCAAACATGACCGAAAACAAAACATTAGCTGCATGTGAAGCAGGTGACATGCCAGCAAAATGCGATTTTAGTGCGGACCATTAGTTGTGCATATATCATCTCACGACCTGATTATTCATAACAGGATTGCTCAACTCGGCTCTTGAAGTCCACCCACCCGTCAAAATTCTGTTCCGTTACCCCTCTGGTACATTACATTACACAGCTGTACAGTGATTAATAGTGTTGGAATCTGAAAAAGACTCTCTGCGTGGGCTGACTGAGTATGCGGGTGGACCATGTTGAATACATCTGATCTAAACTCTATACACATAGAGTACTGATCTGCCTCATGCGTTTGACACCTTTTATTAGTCATCTCACTCCAGACACTTTGCTCTGAATTTACTAGAGAGGTTTTTACACAATAGCTCTTTTTACATGGAAAAAATGAACATTGTGTGGCAAATGGCAATATCTCTCCTAATCATTCTGGGAAAAGCAGGCGTATGAACTATAAAGGCATTCAAATTTGCAAGTTCAAATGTTAGTCATGTATGACACATCTTCATAGCTCAACTAGAGCCTAAGCACACACAGACAGGTTATTTCCTGTGGGGTTAAGTCTAAAAGAATTTGTATCTGTTTTTTCATCTTGTTCCCATCACTGAATACACGGCTAAAAGCCAGTGCACATGATGTATGGGAAGTTTTCATAATTGACAATACAGCACAGCTGAAGGGCATATTTGCATCATAATGCAATTAATTTTAATCCAAAGTACAACAAAACACTTAATTATTGTATAGCAAATGGGGAACACTCAGTCCATAATACCAATAGAGTTACATTTATCAACCTTTCCATGCAGGCTTTTCTGCCATCCTTGAATAATTAATACACTGAACTTGTGCTTGTGCATTCACAGTTCCCTAATACTTCAACATGACTTGTATTGGGATCAACCTGGGTGCTTTAACCAATTATATATGAAAGTGTTGTTGCGCCATCTGCTGGAAATAAGCAGTCAAAAAAGACAAGAAACATTTTCCTTCCTTGTCAGTTTTCCATTTAGGCATAACAATTTGAGTAAAAAGTTAAATCTCGGAAACAAATCTTAATATAACTTCAGAATTTCTTAGTATTTGGTATGTTCTCCCTTTGCTATACTGACAGTAAGCACTCAAGCTGGCAAAGAGAGGTTTTTGCACTGAATACTTAACTTTATAACAGGTGACTATGAAGGAAAGTCCATGAGATTATTACTTGAACTTATTTGTTCTTCACGTAGTTGTTGCAAAGCTTTGAGCTGTGTTTTATCCTTCTGTACTCTGAGTTCTTATTCACAAAGATCCAAACTATCCTTACAGTACTGGAGTCAGAGCTTTGGACCCCACTGTGCATAGATGAAAATAAATGAAAAGAGCATTTTAACTGCTATAGAGTGATCCCTAGTCAGGTATGTTTAATATGTTCCCTAACCAAAGAATATCCCATCAAAAATCAGTTCTTTGTTGTTGTTTTGCTTGTTATGGCATTTTGTGAGTTGATATTATAAATCAGTACAGCTACGTGCCTCTTATCGTCCATCCAATCAACGTCCAATCGATTTAATGACAACAGTCTTAAGAATTGTAACAGGAAATAACGTTCTGTCTGATATACATCTAATTCACATATGAATGACAGAAAACAAGTATGAATAAACCCTTGTTACTCCTGCTGAATAAAAAGAGAATTGCAGTTTTTAAATGAGAGAAGGTATTTTCCTACTTTCTCCTTTGTTTTAGTCCTCGGTAAGTGTAAGTGGTAAGTTTTATTAAACCCTGCTATGGGAGATGATATCAGACAGAACGATCAGCCATGCCGAAGATGCTCCCTCTTCTATCAGACAAAACGATCAGCTATGCCAAAGATGCTCCCTTTCTCATCTCTTCATAGACTTAAAACATTGAAATGTTGTATTATATAATGTTAATGATGTTTATTACCCAAAAGAGAATGGGTTTCCCTTGTAAGTCTGGTTCCTTTCAAGATTTTTTCCTCCTCATTTCAGGGAGTTTTTCCTTTCCACTGTCGCCATTGGTTTGCTCATTATGGAATTCAATTTGTGACGCTTGTTTATATATCAATGTGAAGCTGCTTTGTGACAATGTCTATTGTAAAAAAGCACTATACAAATAAAATGGAATTGAATTGAATTGAAATTGAACTATTTCATACAATAATCAAACAAAATGTATTCGGGTTCAGTAACCCACTCAAGAGTTAATATACACACATGTGTTTGGACTGTGGAAGGAAACTGGAGTACCCCGAGTAAACCCACACAGACATGAGGAGGACATGCAGACACACAGAAGGACTCTGGCTGCTCCACCCTGGGATTGACCCCAGGACCTTCTTACTGTGAGTCAGTGGTGCTACCCACCGAGCCACTAATATAAGTGGATGTGGAAGAAATCCTGTAAAGACAGCTTTACCTTGTGCTTACGATCCACAGTTTTTTCTTTAACTATTTAGGCTGAGTATTGTAGCAGTATGCTCTTTACAAAACTGCTGAAGCTGTGCTTTGTTGCCCTACCGAGCAAAACAAATCAGTCAAGCCAATGAAGTGTGTGAGTAAACCAATCTCACATAAAACTCACGAAAATTCCAACAACTGAAAGCAATTTAGCTGAATTGCACATGAATAAAGTAATAAGAAAGGCAAACCCTGTTGCCTCAAGTAAATTCTTACAAATTTGCAATTGCAAGAATAGTGACATTTACTTCTGTCAGTCAAGATGTAAACATTATAGCATGAGAGTGCGAACCCAGAGCATGTGGTGCTAGTGAGTGAATTGTTGTGAGTTCAAATCCCACGGCTGCCAAAGAGCCACTGTCTGTTGCTGCCAGGATTAAAATTACAGAATAAACAACAGTGTATAAAACATATGGAAAGTCTTGCTTGTACATATTGAATTCATCTTAATTTAACACTGTATCAGCTGCAGTGGCCATTTCACTACAAGTACATGGTTATGTTGAAACTAGTCATACGCACTCACACCGGACCAATTTAGTGTAGTCAATTAACCTTATGCATGTCTTTACATTGTGGGAGGAAACCAGCGTGGACATGAAGAGATCATGCAAGTCAAGTGGAGTTTTGCTTGCAAAAAAGTTTGCTTGTATTATTAAATTAGAATAGCTGATGTCAGATTGTCAGGGAAAGAGATTGATATTTAGCATTTTATAGTAATGGCTAAAAGTTGTGTTGATATTTATATTTCATTTACATTTATGTCATTTAGCAGACGCCCTTATCCAAAGCGACTTTTAATTAATACAGTCTTACAATCCAAGAAATTGTGGGTTAAGGACCTTGCTCAAGGACCCAACTGTGGCAGACGTGGGATTTGAACCCTGAACCTTCTGGTCCATAGTCCAGTACCTTAACCACTAGGACACCACAGTCTCAGTTCAGACTCCTTTAGCAATTAAAAAAAAGCGATTAACGACAAATCTAGCTTTTTCTGGTATTGTTGGAGACTTTTCGAGACTCGAACGTGAAAGCGCATATCATTCTGCAAGTACTGTCCTTAACAAGCAGCGTTTTTTTCCCTTGAGCGCCTCCCCTGTCCCAAAGCACTAACTACTCACAGAGTATACTACAGAGATCTACACCACTCTGTTTCCGGACTGCAAATAAACTGTGCACGCTCAACGCCAAAACTGCCACTAATCCCACCCTGGCTTTCAGAGCGAGATGTAAATGTTTCTTCAGTGTAATGTAAAAAAAAAGAATAAGTTACTCTGCCAGTGTCTCTTTTCAGGTCTCTTTGCCGGTCCCAAACCCAGATAAAAGAGGAGGGTTTCACCCCACATAATGTGAGAAATCCCGTTTGTGACTTTCTCCCTCGCTCACGCTCCCCTAGTCCTGTCTTCTAATTAGCGCGAGTCTTCATTGTCACCAGGTGCGGCTTGTTACTTCCCACTC
>JAVSBV010118625.1:0-19688 GCA_033117975.1 Parotocinclus spilosoma | reverse complement strand
ACACACACACACACACACACACACACACACACACACACACACACACAAACACACACACACACACACAAACACACACAAACACACACAAACACACACAAACACACACAAACACACACAAACACAAACACATGAGTCTATACAAACAGCAGGCAGGTAATCCAATGTGTAAAAAGCAGTGGGATTAAAACGTCTTACCTGAGGCAGGGAAGGAGCAGGGGCAAGGTTGACATCGTTCTGTGCTGGGAACTCACCCACCACTGGACCTGCCACATGAAGGGTTATTATAATAATTATTAAGGTAGCAATAATTCAGCTTATTTACCCACCTGGGCAAATTAGCCCAGATTTTTTTTTTCGCGTAGTACTTACAGGAGTCCATCTCCCGGGACAGCACATGCACAGACACCTTGTGCCTCTTGGGTGCATCAATAGCCAGCAGATCCTGCAAATCAGATGGTGAGAGACTGAAACACTGCAAAGAAAGCTTGCTGTAAAGGAATGGCTTGACAATTGGGTAAAACCAGTTTAAGGCTTGGGCTGATGATTGCTATGACTCGGCTGTCGCCCACCTCGGAAGTGATCGAATTCGGTTCATGGGACTTTTACATAGGAAAAAAATTCTGGGTTCACGTACGTTTGTGTGGTATTCAGCGCACCTACTTCTAATTTAAAAGGAAATTCACGATTAAGTACACAGTGCTCACAATACAGTCGAATTCAATTAATTGGACCACCGGTTAATTGGACCAATTTCTAAAGTACCGAAACAAATCCTATTATATACGTGTGATGTTATTAGCTTATTCGGACCAAAATTGAATAAGAATAAGAAAAAGAAGCCACAAGTCGCCACCTAGTGGATGCAAAGCGTATCAGCAATTTATGGGGGGATTTTTGGGATCTCCGGGAAAATGTATACTTTTATCAGAGGTCAGAAAATCCGAAAAGTTGTGTTAACAAGGGCACAACCAGTGGGAGGTAAACACGCCCACCACTTTCTTGATTTTGATTTTGAAGTGCAGTTCGTCAAGAGAACACGTCAGATCACACTGGATAAGTTCTTCAAACGTTGACTGGAATCTGTGGATCCTAAAAAGTTTAATAAATACAGCCAACTGAAGGGAAATAAAGGATTGGTCTGCTAGACCACTGTCAGGCTGAGCAGTTAGCATTGGTAGCGAACACTCTGGGTTCATAAACAGAGCAAGTGTTTTGTTCTTACTTTTCACTTCCAATCTATTTCAACACTATTTTAAAATAAGCTTTGTGTTAATTATACTGGCAAACAGGAACTTCGTTTTCAGTACTCGACAATCTTTCCCTTGGGACATCTGCTGACAAACAACAAGGTAATGTTCCACTCGTTTTCGTTATCAGGAAGTCTTACAAATTGTATAAAATATACAAAGATAAGAAGTACTCTATTGTAGACTGCTGTAGAAAATGTTTCCACATTGTGACTATTGTTAAAAATAAATCACTATGTGCAAAGCTAAGGTGTGAGTGTGGTAATGTCCAGCCAATGTCCATTTCAGTCAATCTTCAGTTTCACAGAACATAATGCGCACACTGAACTGTGCATACTTGTATACCGATTTGGGAATGTACTCTAAAAGGTTGTGGATATCTCACACGAAGCACAAAACTAAAAAAAAAAGAAGCCAACTAGATGCCACTTGGATGTCTGCTGTAATATAGGAGTTAAATTAGATTTTTTGCTAAGCATTGCTTTTTAACATGTAAAAGAAATCCAGCTTTCTGTGTGAAAATAATGGCTTCCTCTACTGGACAGGCAGAAGGTAGTGGGAGATAAAAGGTGGAAAAAAGCCTGTAGTTTTCTACTCAGCAAAATGTGTGCATGCGACTGTGCATCATGGAGATAATGTTGTGACAAATAACGAGCTTACAGACGTACCGTGTAGAACTGCATAATGTTGTCCTTTGTCAACGTTTTCAGGTAAGCAACTTCAATATTATCTGTAAGGGGAAGAACACGGTAATTGTTTAATCTGAATTAAAGTATTATCAGTGCTTAGTTAAAGCTTTCAGAGGGATAAATGGTTGTTGAATCACATCAAAGTCAAATTGATTTATATAGCTCTTTTTACAATGGTGTATTGTCTCCAAGCAGCGTTACAATATTATATTATCTTAAAAGGCCAATCCCAAATTGAGCAAACCTAGGTCGACCGTGGCAAGGAAAAACTCTCTAAATATAGAAGGAAGAAACCTTGGGAGCACCTCAAAGGCTCAAAAAGGGACTCATCCTCCTTGGGTGGCCTAGATGTTAATTGAATAATTATGTTGCAGTAATAGTAAAATGAAGCAAATAATACACTGAATGATAACATTTAAATTAGTAATACAATTTAAATTCAACAACAATGAATCCTCAGTGGTAAGTTGAGCTATATTTTTTTAATAAAAGGTGTTGTGATGGATGTGCTACAGGTCATTGTGCCGCTCACCCCTGTCAAAGTTATACTGTTGTGATATGATCTCGCCCCAGTACTTGGCGCACTCGGCTGCCAGCTTCTTGGGCTTGTCGAGACGGCGGATAGCCAGGGCCTGAATGTGCTTTTGGAAGGCCTCGTCACTCATGTCTTCGAAACTCTTCTCCATGGTCTTGAGAAAGGCTTCCACCCGTGACTCCAGGTAGTGAGGGGCTTTTTCAGACTGGATGATGAAACGAAGTCCCTGCACACCGTTTGCCCTACGTGCACCACTGAACACTATGTAGCCTGAAGGAACACAAAAGAGCACTGAGCTTGTGTAATCCTGCAAAAAACGGTTAACAATCTATCAAGTCCACAAATGAATTTAATGAAACTTATATAGTATTGTACAAAAGTCTCAAGCCACCATTAGATTTGCTGTTAAAGCAATCGTATGAAGGCCATAACGTATTAACATATTGTTCATGTCTAGACCCAAAAATTGCTAAATTTGTTACTCCATAATACTCGTTTTCAAATGATCTTCATTTCAATCTTTGTGAGATTTAGCATATTTTAGCCTTTTCACTCTGATCCCCTTAAAAAAAAAAAAAGTGGTTTATTGATTGTCACCCTTCCATAAAGAATATTCTGGATAAAAGTTCCTTCCCGATGAAGCTGCTCTGGGAATGAAGTGATGAAGTGTCTGGGAAGGTCATACTCTCTCAATACTCTCCACTATAGCCTACAGGAGCTGTGATTTAATAATACATAACTTTTTGCATTCTAATTAAGATACCAAAGAGAAATAATTCTACATGGTTATAATACCACTGTTACATATGTACAGTATCTCACAAAAGTGAGTACACCCTCCCCTCATGGAACAACACAAGCTATGAAACTTTGATATAATGAAATGTAGCCAAGTCTACAGCTTGTATAACAGTGTAAACTTGCTGTGTGCTGAATATAACAACACAGAGCAATTCATGTCTATAATGAACTAAATTTATTGTAGTTAGAAAATAAACCTTAGAACAGGACTTGTGTTATATGATTACATCCTTCCAGTGTCATGTGCAAAGTGCTGAGGCACTTGGGCGGCACAGATCAAGTTCTGATGGTGCCATACAAGGAATGTTACAGGTTTGAGGTATCATTTACATTACTTAGCAGACGCCCTTATCCAGAGCGACTTACAACTCGTACAGTCTTACTGTTCAAGCAATGGTGGGTTAAGGGTCTTGCTCAATGACCCAACTGTGGAAGCTTGGCAGAGGTGGGATTTGAACCCTGGACCATCAGGTCCAGAGTCCAGTACCTTAACCGCTCGGCTACCAAAAGGAGAGGAGGCCAGTCAGGCAATCATCCCCTTGCTCTGTAACAGTGACACCTACCAGTCCTGCATTGTGTTGAAATCCTATCTATGGCATGCTCATGCTCATGGACCCCTTGTTCTCAGAGATGGGTGTCCAACCACGGAGGGGGTAAAAAGTAGTGCAAAGACTCTTCAGAAGTTAAATGTTTCTAAATTTCATCAGATAAAGTCTTTTCAAATATACAAATTAGACCTTAAAATATTTAGGATGACAGAAGCATGGACATGCACAACAAGCAACACAAATATGGAGTTTTTGTTTGTTTCAGTGAAAAATATATTGTTTTAAATGTATTAACATCTATTAAAGTTGCTTACTGGAAACTGAAAAAAAAACAAATGAACTTGATATAAACAATGATCTTGTTAAGCTGAAGTGTTGTTCTTCAATGCCTTGCATGTCCAAAGAAATGTGATGCACTTATGCTTTATTCAGTGAAGTTTGCAGTCTGTAGATGTTTGACTTCAGCTTTACCGAAAGGAACGTTAAAAGTGTCTCTGCTTTTGTTCTTAAATACTTCTTCCATGGTCTTTGTTGTTAGGAATCATATTGGGTGACCATATGTGATGCAATCCAGTAGCAGATGTTTTAACAGTGATATGGGTTTGCCATGGCACGCAGTGTAGAGCAGCTTTACTACTTGTAACCCCAACCCCCCCCCCCCCCACCCCCACCCCAAACAAAAAAAACCCCAAAACGGACGCATCTTAGTACAATACAGGACCATATGTAGACTGTCTGGTCCCAGCGATTTTTAAAATCGACTGCCATTATTTTTCCTTGATGAAATCGCCTCGTGTAGTTAATTGATCTGGCATGTGTCCCGCTCAATTTGTCATTTGTCTTTAAGGCCAGCCTTTTTTTTTATTGCTTGTTTCGCGGATCCGCCAACAATCATATTTTAAGAATACAAAAAATATATAGATTTTTTGGTATTTCGCAGATCCGCCACAGTACTAATGGTTGAAATAAAATAATTTTTTTGGTTTTTTCCGCCCTCTGGTGGAGAGCCAACGGTATTGTTCTGTAATTTTTTTTTTTTCCCCCAGATTCACTTTAATTTAATTGTAGATTAAATACATTTTTTTAAAATAAAAATGTATTTTAATTTCTTCTTCCTTTCCCCTATTAATTCCACATAGTCCTTGAGAAATTGAAAAGTGCTGAAAAAATGTATTTATTTATTGATTGATTGATTTATTTTATTTTTCCCTCCCACCTCAGTAGATTCTTAAGTAGGGACATCAGAGGAACAAGCAATTAAAAAAGTCTGGCCTAACGGACAAGTTTATTACGTGTTTGAAAAAAATCACCTGCATTACAATTTATCAATACATTTTCCAAGACAAAGGCACTGTGGCATATCTTTATATTTCTTAAGCAATTTGCCTGTGACCCAGGTAAGCACGCGACATACCCAACTGTTCCTTGGTCCGCAACGTGTTGAAGCATGGTTCATTGATGATCTGACAGAAGAGCTCTAACAGCATGTTGTCGTGTGTGGTCTGCATGTCCGTCTGGTAATAGATCTCTATACCACAATTATTATGGACCTCATTCTTCTGCTGGTACACATACCAGCCACCTAAAAACCACACAAAAAACTGGACTTGTACAACAGCCATCACACACAAAACGTACAAAACACAGTAATCATAGACTTACGGAAGCATTTTCAACTCACTTAAATAAATGATGAAACGTACTTACATCTCCAGTAAAGAGTCTTGACATCAAATCAACTATAAAAGCAATGAGCACACATGCTGCTTCCAGCACCGTCAAGCACTAGCTTCCTACACAAGATTGAATGTGCCCTTTCTATCACACAAATGGTTCAAATCATTCTTTACAGAAATTGAGCGCACAAGCACTTGCTATTAAATCGAATCTTTATTTAGCACCTGGTGCAGTTAAGAACCAGCAGCTGAAATGCAAAAAAAAGAAAGATTTCCTGCAGTATTTAGGCAGTAATTAACAGCATTATTGAGTTTAAACCAAAAAAAACAGCAGCATTACTCTCATTACTCGGGTCCCTATAGATTCCTCATTAGTGTGGAACGTGCATATTTCCAAAACAATGAATACACAGATGACCTCATTAATTACCCAGAGACTCAAAAGATTTAACGTAACTGAAAATGAAGCATGCACAGTTGTGTTTGTGCACCCACTACATGCATCTCTTGCACCATGTTATTTTCAGGTCACAATAATTAGTAGCTCTAGTTCTACTCTTATTAAGTCTGTTTTAAAATATGTAAAAACGTTACTCGATTAACTACAATGCCCACAAAAAAAACAGATCATGCCACTGATAAAATCCTTAAATTGTAATACCATACCCCAAACATGTAATTCAATCCAACACTGACCAGCAGTATTTAAACATTATTACCCTCAACGTCAATGCAAAAATAACATGCACTTAAAATCTTGATCAATTATTAAATCTAATTAGAAAACAAATGGTCGAATAAGTGATCAGCCCCTTTAGATAAGCCATTATAAACCTACTAAAATACAAGCAATCACCATCCATGTGATGGACCTGACCCACATGACATCAACTGTAGTGGCTCTGATTTTAAACTTTTACAAGATCAAAACTGGATGTTAAATGGCAATTCCAAAGCAAACGATTCGCAATAGTTGGAAATGTGCTTTCAAAATGACTTCTGGATAATGTTGTTGAGAGACACAAATTAGGAGAAATTTTTAATTTACTAAACAATGCTTCAGCTAAGGAAGCTTCTTCTGAAAAATGACACAATCAGCTTCTGATTTCAGGTGCTAGAAGTTTAGGGTTTAGGTAGTATGATACCAAAGCCAAATGTTTTTGCACTGAAATCAAAGTACTATGATTGGCAAAAAAAACACAAACAGATTAGTCCTACTGTGAAGCATTACTGTGGCAGCATTTTGCTTAGGGAGGGACAGGGCAGTTGGTTAGGACTAAAAGGATAAAGTTAGATGCTGCCAAATACAATCAAATTCTAAAGAAATACTCAAGTAAACTGAAGAGGGACCAGTGGTCATCTTCTAGCACAACAACACTAATCACAAAGCCAAATAAACACTGCAGTGGCTTAAGGATAGGGGCTCTGCCATAAATCCCCTAGAAAATCTATAGATGTGCTTGAAAAAAAGCAGCCTATTGCCACTCACCACTAAATCTGACTGAACTCAAACAATTCCAATTCAGTCTAGGTGTGCAAGGCCAGTGGAGACGTATCCAAAAATACTGGCATCCCTATAAAAATCTGTCAGCCAGTGCATTTCTAAAGGCAATGCACACTCACTAATCACTTTATTAGGCGATTAATCATCTTTGTTTACTTAGATATATTAGATAATTAGATTAGATATTAAATTTCCATTTTACAGTTTATATCAGATGAGATTTTTTTTTTGTCAATGTAACAGGTACAATGAAAAGTAAAATACAAGCGTATTCAGTGCAGGTATAAAACTATAAATAAACACAAAGCTTATACTTTGTTAGCTCCCTTTACTCTGCTCTGTAATGCTTAGGGCACCCCCTCAAAGGGTGGATCAGTCTCAGGAGTGCAATGGCACTGATGTGGTAGTGGCATGTTAGCGTGTGCTGTGCTGGTTTGAGCGGATCAAACAACAGTGCTGCTGAAGTTTTTAAATCATGTCAGTGTCACTACTGAACTGAATGGTAGCCTGCCTACCAAACGTCCAGCCTCCAGTTGCATCCTGTAGGCAGCATTCTGGGAGCAACAGTGTGCATTGTTTAATAACTCCAGCAGCACTGCTGTGTCCTATTCAATAATACCAGCACGACACGCACAAACACCAACACTAAAGCTAAATAAGTGAATGTTGATTGTACACACTGTTTATTGCCTAAATATCTATAGCTCGCTTGTGTCTGAAACACCAACTCCTATTTTGCATTACTATTAATAATAATAATAATTATAATAATAATAATAAAAATAACAACAATAATAGTAACAACTGCATTATCCCCCCCCATAATGTTTCAGATGTACAGCTATTAAAAGTCTTTTTTTTATTATTAGTTTTTCCTCTGCTTTTAATGGTAACACTATGAATTTTGCTTTAATCTCTAACAAATATGAACTGAAAGCCTACTGCTGTATTCTTGTTAGTATTTCCTTGTTTCCTCAGAGCATCTGTGTTGATTAAAAAAGGAATTAAAAAAGTCAATATTTCCCACAGTACCTATCACACAGGAGATATCTATGCTGTACAAATAGAACTGCACAGTGGTACAAGTCTATTGCTGCTATAGTGAAGCCTGGTATCCTGCTGCCAATGTAAACCTGATGTCCGTTTCTGAACAAAGCACTACGATTATACTAAACTAAACAGGAACTAAAACAGGGCAGGCACTGAGTGTTTGAGATAAATGAAAGAGAGAGAGAGAGAGACCAATGTTTGTGGCCTAATCGATTTTACCTCTGACATTACATAAGCACTGATCAATAAAGCTAGAAATTTGGGTGAGGAATTGTTGTCTCAGAGAGGTGTGTGCGTTTGTTTAAAGCAGCAGTTTTAACACTCACCATCCGGAACCTGAACCTCCCTGTAGCGAATAAGCTGGCTTGGGAGAAGTGGTTTGGTGTGAGCATGCTCGATCAGTGTGTCCTCCACCATCTGCATCATACTGAGTGCAGACTAGAGAAAAAGCACAGATATAACTGTAAACATATGAAAGCAATGCAATATGATATGTATCCACTTACATTTCCTACTGACAACAAATGTCCACAGAATTCTTTCCATTAAGAGTGGGACTCACAGGGCACCACGATGATGAAATACTCAATTTATTCCTCTACATTACATCATAATAGCTGTGAAACTAAAGTTGAAATAATCTTAAATTGGTAAATGGGGAAGTGTGTATAAAATGTCAGTCTCACAGGTTCTGACAACCAAATATGAAAAAATGTTTAACTCTACACCCCCACCCCACCCCACCCCCCCCCCACACACACACACCATTTCTGTGTGAAGTCATTTTAATGTAAAAGCCAACAGAAACTGGATTTTTGATGTCTAAAGGCAGAAACCAGCTGTGCCTGACAAATGCTTACATGAAAAAAATAACAATTCACACAAAAAAACATAAATGCAGCAACTGCACAGAGGAACATTGTTGTTACAACATACACTATATTGCCTACAGTATTTGCTCATCTGCGTTCAAGTGCATATGAACTTCCCAAATTCCCAGTCTGACATCCCATTCACAGGGTTTTATACACATTTTTCCCCAGCCCAAAAGGTGTTGAGGTTGGGTTGCGGTCAGGACTCTAAACACCAAACTCGCTCCTTCACGTCTTTATGAATCTTGCTTTATGTACTTGCAGCGCAGCCATGGTGGAGACAGGACGGGGACTGAAATTGTCCAAAATCTCTTGGTGTGCTGAAACATTAAGTGTTTCTTCACAAAAACAAAGGGGCCAACTCCTGAAAAACAACCCCACACCAAAATCTCCCCTCCATTAAACTTCACAGTTGGCACCATGCAGTCAGACATGCACTGTTCTCCTGGAAAGCGCCAAACCCCAACAAGTCTATCAGATTGAAAAGAAAAGCGTGATTCCTCGCTCCGGAGTACACGTCTCCACTGCTCTAGAGTCCACTGTCGGCATGCTTTACATCACTGCATGACGCAGGAATGCAGCTGCTCGGCCATGGAAACCCATTCTATAAAGCTCTTTACACAATGTTTTTTAGCTAAACTGAAGGCCATAAAATTAATGGGACCAACCGCTTATTCAGACCAAATCCGAAACAAATCATATTATATACGTGTTATGTTATGCGCTTATCTAGACCAAAATTTCGCTTTATCGGACCAAAGAACGTATACAGTATGTAATATCCGTGAAGAAACTCTTCATCTTTGGCATCACTACCCGAAAGTTTCTCCCCAGCCCTCTATTGCCACCTACAGGTCTTTGCCCAACATTTCCATTAACTACCAAAAAAAGCCACGGAAAAAGCACGTTAAATCACACTGGATAAGTTCTTCAAAACTTTGATTCAAATTTAGTAAGAACTTGTTTTTTACAGTATTATGCTTCTCATGCTGAGTACCTATACATTGTGGGGAAGATCGTTTCGAAAAACTTGTTTGCAAATTTATTTTTCAATGAACAAAGTTCGTAAGCAACACTTGTTTGCACGTTCGCTATACGTGTAAATCGCACAATAGACATTTAATATGTTACATAGCACGTCCTGTCTTGTAACATAGGGCATGTTCGTTTATTTGTATTTAACATTATCAGGCAATGGTACCACTATGGGCTTGTTTATGATGGGTACAGTAAGCAAACCACTGATGTGAAACCTCTGACACCTTTGGCTCTGCATAGATAACGTACCATTTATTTTCTTTGCATACTTATACAACATACAAATCACCTTTACAAGGGTTCAAACCAACCTGTTTGGTGATGTTGCCATGCAGCAGAGATTCAATGTGTAACCGTGACAACAGCTGAGGTATGAATGCCTTGAGGCGGGGCAGAGTAACATCTGAAATAGATTCAGAAATATATACAATCAATCACAGAGCCATTAACAGATATTATCTTGCCAAAAGCTAAGGAGGAAAGCAAGCCGTCATTCTGTGTATACACACAAAAAGACAAATGATGCACTTCATACACACCAACCAACAAAAACTATTTCCTATGCTGGCAATAACTTACAAATGCCACACACACACACACACACAAGGCATGGCTACTCTAAATTCTAATAGAGTCTGACCCACATTCAGACAGAGCTGAGTGACTAAAGAAGCAGAAGGTGAGCCATCAATAAGAAGTGATCTCAAATAAGTATTTGATATAAGAGGGAAAGTCAATAGTAAAGAAGCAGCTAAAACACAGACAGACAGCCTAAAGGCAATAGTCTGACAGAAGAGAGATTGTTACTGAAACACAGGACAGCACTAAGACAAATCTGATCCTGACTAACAGACACAGAGCATGAAAGCAGAACGTGGTGCAGAAATGTGGACTACTGAACTGAGAATAAAAATCAATAAAAGTCAATCAAAGGTGCTTTATCAAACGGTGCAGTTTCTTAAAGAAATTTAGCAAATTAATTCTGTGCCCTAAGCAAGTTAGCTAGCTTTAAAGTTATAAATCACAAACACCTTTAAAAAAGTAGAATATATTCCAATTATCTACTAACATTAAAGCATTAAATTACTAGGTAGAGGTTAAAACCAAAACCGATATTTTTTGTCCTACATGACCAGAGACGTGTTATATCTGGGGCAGTACACTGTCACAAAAAATATTTTTAGTATATTTTTCACTAACTCTCATGATGAAGCTGCTGTGTCAATCTTAGGTATTTCTATCAGTTAATTCCTCCCAACTCCACATAACTGCTGCAACACTGTAACTTTTCAGAATCAGGCATTGCTGTTGTTAACCCCAGCCCCAAGTCTCTGACACTACACAACAAAATGTTTCAGTGTAATTAAAGTGTGCAGACATGAAGCTCTGGAAAAGGTTAGGGTTAGTCGTATTGAGATTTGTTGCTCCACTGCAAAACTCAAGGACCAAACATTTGTCATCAGTTGCCAAAGTGTGAAACACAATTAGTTACAGAGATAGAGATGGTTTTTTACACTAACAGCGGTTATTTATCTTCATTATGCCAGACTTTTTTTATTGCCTGTTTCACGGATCCGCCGACGATCAGATTTGAAGAATACAAAAAAAATATATAGATTTTTTGGTGTTTCTCGAATCTGCCGTAGCACCAATGGTTGAAATTAAAAATTTAAAAAATGTCATTATTTTTTTAGCTTTTTCCGCCCTCTGTTGGAGAGCCAACGGTTTTCTTCTGTTCATTAAATTTTTTCCAGATTCACTTTAAATTAATTGTAGGTTAAATACATTTTATTTTTAAATTTAAAAATATTTTTATTTCTTCCTTGTATTGATTCCACATAATCCTCGAGAAATTGAAAAGTGCTGAAAAATTAAGATTAATTATTTTATTTTTTTCCCTCCCTCCTCAGTAAGTAGGGACATCCGAGGAACAGGCCACTAAAAAAGTCTGCCCTTAGTACAGTTACCTACACGTAAGTGGATTTGTATAATCATATAGTAAGTATATCTTACCATCGAGTGCTTCTTTGAGTTCGTCTTTGGTCCAGGCTACCTCAGTCATGAGCAGACGCAGGTAGTACATGGCATGCTGGTGAGGCTGCTCTGCCCGGAAATTATTCAGTGACCTCATATACTGCAATCATGCCAAACAAGTTTCAATCAAATAACTGAAAATATGATTAGCTACAAAACACCAGTATTATTATTAAATTATCTTCAGTAATTGTTTTTAGTCTGGTTAGGATCATGGTGAGTTGTGTCCATGCTGAAAACAATTATTCTAAGACAGGAATACACCCTCAACACATTAGCACGTACACAAGCATTTCAATTTATATTATTGATAGTTGTGAGAAAGAGTTACAGCAAAAAGAGTTATGGTCAAGCGAAACCAAAGCTTTATTCGCAGGGTGATGTACGGGATGCTGTGAGATCTGTGTTTGTATAAATTGCTCACCGCTTCCTTGATGATGTCGAAGCGCTTCTCATCAATCTCAAAAGCGGCCATTTTCTCAATTATCTTCTTCAGCAGGATGTGCTGTTTGTCATTATAGCCCTTTACTGAGAGCTGGTGGACAGAAAAAGAGAGGCAGTGAAGCAGTGCAGAAGTTTTGGAAGATAAAAGTGCATGTGCGTACAGGGGAATAAAACTGCTCAGTATACAGTCCTGAGGGAAGCACAATGCAAATGATGATTTGAAACTAGTTCTGACGTTTGACGACCCCCGTCCAGGCGCCAGTCTGCCACACAGTTAAGAATATAATCATTTTCTTCAGCACAACGACAACAACTTGTTACAGAGTATGCCCTGAGTGATGTTCTTCCACAGACAGCTAAGTACTGTTGATAATGAATTGGCATAAACCAACTGCTAAGGAAACAGTAGTGCAGCAATTTTATTTATGTTCACCACACCAGTCCAAACATATTTAAGGACAGAAAGTTTGGAGAGATATGGAGTGATCATACTAATCAAACAAATCTTCCTTTGGGGGTAAAACACACCCGGGCACAGAACAGAGTGTCTAGTGGGACTATGCCCTCAATGTTTCTTTAGCCATAACAAGGCTTGTTGCCCAGACAAACCAGATTCAAGTTGGCACTGGATTCAACGTAAAGCACCTGATCTACAGCCTCATGGATCAGTCATCCAGTCTAAAAGCGACCACCCCATTTGGTAAAAGACATTTAAGCAAACATCATGGTTAGTTCCCGTCTCCCGTGGCAGTAGGCAATGCGCTCAGGCAGTGCTTGACTGTGAGTGGGGTTTGGCATGATTCACTCTGGTGGGCACCTTTGCCCCTTATCAGAAACAAGTGTGTTACTACTGTTCTATCGATTCTCAATGTAGGATATCATTCTGCTACCTATGGCAAGGATGCCTTCATGCAGTTTGTTGGTGGTGTGTCTCGCACTCCGCTTGCCAATCCTTATTTATATCGGAGCCTTGCCATGGCCAAATAACTAATGTGCCCAACTGGCCTTTTACCTACTTTTAACAGGTAGTGACTGTCTTTGCTAAGCAAAATTAAACATCTAAACTACGCTTACATCAACAAAAAGTATGAAACATGGACAGATTCAGACAAACCACTTTTTACCCTTCCGGATAGTTTCAGAAGTACACAAAGGCAAACTCATATCATGCCACTGCCCAGCTGCCTATAAGGTGATCATGGGGTGGAATGCACAACGAGGTTGATATTGATCATTTGGATACTTACATACATCCCATAGATGGTATTTTGGAGGTCATAACTCAAGCCAGCAAGCTCAGCGGCATATGCATACTCATTGAGGGAGTCTTTTAGGAGCTCAAGGTACAAATAGGCCATGTTACAGTGCAATGGGTCGACGTAGGCAAAGGGGCTGTGGCGAAAAAAAGCAGTCATTAAGTTATAAATCTATATATCTCTGAAACATCTTTATTTCTTGTTTATGTAAGCCATATTCAAAATTTCACAAGAATGGGTTGATTTTTACAGATTTTACTACCCAGTAATGTAACAAAATGAGACCAGACACCACCTATGAATTCAAAGTCCAGTTGTGACACCTGCATACCCACTGTTTTTTGGGTCTATTGACAAATTACCACATGGAAAAACAGAGTGAAACAATAATCGAGTACAGATTAAACATGAAAGGTCTGGCTAGAGAATATCTCAATCAGATGTCTAATGTTCAGCATTTTAAGGACATCCACTTTTTTGTTAGGTGAGTTTTTGCCAAAAACATTTTTCATACAGCTTTGCTGTGAGAGAGATCTTTCTAGTCACCACCACATTGCAAGGGTATATGACAATGTTTAACTGTAAGTGCGTTCCAGCAGAACTTCCTCTGTAGTAGCAGGTGATGGGTTTGCAGGGTGTGGCCTATATGACATCTTGTAATCTCTACAGAGTAAGAGTTGGGGTGATAGACAAGCCTGTCTTTATCTCAATTTATTCTGTTAGGTGCTGTTCCATTCCTCTTGTGGGATACATCCAATTGATATTTTATGTTGTCCTTTTGGACACTAGATTACTAGAGAGGCTACATAATTTCCCTCAATACTGCAGTGATTTGGGACCCAGCAGCCAATGTGTTTGATAGCTGTTTTCCTGCAGAGGCGCCTCAGCTAGTAGTAAGCGATGATATAATAATCTATCTGCGGGGAATCAAGGGCTTCAAGGCAGCTCTTTGAGTCAGAGAGCATGACAAAGGTTAGAGAACTGACCAGTCTGCCTGCGCAGCTCCACACTCAAAAGGATGTGATGCACTGCATATTGTGAAAAAAAAATCCTTCTTTAACAGGAGGCATTATACAGTACATTTCTCTGATTTGTGCCACACATTCTCTTGATGGCTGGCATTATCAGCAGTAGAACTAATCATTATTTATTGTTTTGTCCTTTCATGGAACATGAGGGTCATAGCTTCAAAAAAACAATAAATGCTCATTTGCCAACGAATGCATACTCCTTTTTTTTTTTTTACACAAAAGAGACAGCGGATGCAAAATAAGGCTTTTAAAAAGCATGAGTGTACAATACAGTATAAATGATTCACTGAAATTTTTCTTAGAGAAACATTCACTGAAGAGGAAATACACAATCATCAACTAACTTAGCACCCTTAAAGAGCTTTTTCCAGCCTGCTCCATTTACAAATTCAGACAGAAGACATTTACTGGGTAATTTGGATTTCACAATAAGTAATTGCAATGACACAGCTGGCTCTTCCTTACAAAGTCTGTAAAAAGGAACTATCTACAGCAAATCATTCTGACTGCCAATACTACATGCAAGCATATGGTAGCTGTAAATGAGACAGGCTTAAAATGTGTGATCCATTCTGACAACCTACCTGAAGAATTCAAAGTTCAGGCAAGCCTTGGGCAGAAAGAATTTGTCATCCTGCTTGAACCAGACTTTACTCATTGCTGTGTCCTATGTAAAAATAACATCAGCTCAGGTCAGTTCATGCATAGCAACAAAAGACATAGCAGCATTATATACTGTTCACAAACACTGATCAAATATCCCTTAATCTTCAGGAATATGGATGTGAAGCACATGGAGGTTGACGCACAAAAATAAACACTGTACAATGTAAATAGCACACCACACCACACACACCTTGATCAATGTGGGATAGGAAGAGGAGTCCTTCTCCAGAGGATAAATCTCAAAGTTGGTTGGGATGAATTCGTTCTTCATAGGCAGTTTGAACTTGCCGTTAAGGTCAGCACTTTGCCATTTCTATAACAAAACTTAGTAAGTACAACTTGAAACAAAAAAAAGAGTGAAATTTATTATTAGTTATGCAAAATTATTATTAACTAGGCAAAGGTTTTGTTCTTTTCAATTGAAAACTATATTTTGGCAGGAGGTCACCTCGGCTTGAAGAAGCAATCAGTCTTTCAAGTTATGTTTTATTGGCAACTTTCAAATTGTTGACCTATTCTCTTAATAGCTAATAGATAAATAGAGATTTGTTGCATCTTAAAAATTTCAGGCTAGTTGCAGTTGGCCTTATGAAGAAGGCCAGCTTTGTGGTTTCGAACAGAAACCGTCGCATGATATTCTTCTTTATTTGGAACTGCCTATCGTAGATCTCCAACTGTACATATCCGTCACTCCTAGCTTTACTAAAGAGCCTGCTTTCAGGTGTATGGTGGGCTGGATCACTAAGAACTAATCTTTTCTGAAAAAAGACTTAACACCCAGTGTGTCAACATATTTTCATTTGTCTTTGTGTACAAGAAGCTTTTCAGTGCAATTCCGTTACCATGTTTTTTCTATCAGTTCACAGCAGCACCATGCAGCACCAAGCAAATGGTGGCACAGATATCATGAGTGCATTTCATAGTTCTTGCTTATTTCCTCACCATCTGATTTGTCCTTACGGCCATTCAAAGCTTAATGTTAGCAGCTGTATGGATTTTTTTTAGCCCAGGAGCATAACACATAACTTATAGAACATTTTACAAGGGCAAGTGCATTCATTACATTGTAGCTTGCTTCAAATTCCAGTACTTGATGAACCCTGCAAAGCAGGACATTTAACTATTTTTTTAGTTTTCATTTATTAGTTTGCCTTAGAAATGTTTTTCAGTAAAAACAAACCTTCCAATTAAGCAGCTAGGAAGCAAACTTTGCCCTTCTAAGGTCTACTAAAACAGATCAAAATGGCTGAGTAGTTTCACTATTAAAATACAGCTGGCTCTGCTAAAATAGTCCATAGTTAATGGTTACATTTAAACGATTCTATAAATAGTGTCAGAACAGAAAAAGACAATAAGTGTACTTTGATCAACTCCCTATACAAACCAAGGGAAGGGTAAACTCACCTTAATGACCTCGTCAGATATTGATTCCTGCTTGTACTGCGTTCCATACCACAATTCCATCTTGTCAGTCTGTCCTTCAAATGACTTTGAGACCACAGCGACCCTGAAGATGAACAGGAATAGAACCGCATCAATACACATGCTACAATCAGACCATTCTCAGCTTACACGCCCTGGCACATTCCCATCTCTCAGTTTCCTTTTGATAGCTGGGCTGTGAAATTCCACATTTAGAAAATATATGTATTAAGTGGCTTTCAGAATCAGGATGATTTAATTACAGATATTGAGTTTCAATCAGACCTTTAATGTGGTGCTACAATCAATGCTCTGAATCTGGACAGAAATGTACCTGCTCAATCTAGGCTACTCTGATCAATAGAGGACTTTCAGAACAGACCCAGTATTCTTAGTCAATCAATCAGTTGCATAACAAAGCCTAGTAGTCCTTGCTTGCACTCTTTCACAAAGACAAGGCAACCAAACTTCTGCTATCAGCATGAAAAGGTACAGCCTAAGATTTTTGTTTTTGTTTAATGAATCATAGTGATTAAAAATGACTAAGCAAACACGGCTCATAGAATGGATTTCCACCCATCCATGGTGCTTAGAGACTTTAGTGCAGGGAATCAATCGGTTTATAGGGGCCATGGCTGCTAAACCAATCCAGAGGAATGAACCAGACTTATGGCAGTTTACAGTTTAAGTGGATTTCCAGAAAAGCTCACTTTTTGTCAGGGAATCAAACTGCATGATACTTCTCAATCATGGCTCCTGGGGCTAAGAGGGGCTCAAACTACACAAGACTTCTGTTTGACGCTATAAGCTGATGCGCTGGATCGACATCAGGACTCATACTTGATCTGGTTGATTTTTAAAAAAATAAATAATTCATTCATTTATTTATTTTAATGACCACTCATGAGTTATGGTAGGTGGCAAAGAGCAGAAGACTTATGGGAATGCAAACACTTTAAATAAATACTCAAATAAAATAGAGGGGGTTAAATGCAACAAACGAGACTTAACGTGGAGTGAAAATACAACAAAAAATATGTAATAGCACTACACTGCAGATAGTTCCCTTCATCAGCGATATAACCTGCAGAGCAAGGAGATGGAGTTTGAAAAAAGCGTTTTAGCAAAACTGCAAAATATGCCTTATCACAACCCCAACACTGCTGCATTGTGCAATTTATTAAGGTCTGAGGTTGTTTTTCCCATCCAAAGGCAAGATAAAAATGACAAGCACTGCTACTCACTGTGAAAGAACTATTTTGAAGGTTTGGGGGAAATTGAATTCACAAGGCTCTCGACACTTTCAGAACACATGCGCACACAAATCAGTCTCGGTCCTATTTTTCTCTGAGCAGCATGACAAGGAGGAGGAGGAGGAGGGAAAAAAGCAGACATTCAAAGATAAAAAGTTCAACCCTGAAGGTTGCTTCTTTCAAGCAAAACAAGTTATCTGGAGTCTGGACAAATTACATTACCCCCATAAAGCAGAAGTAATTTTGCCAGACCTGTGAGTTGTGAATTGTGTCTAACAAATAATTCTCTTCCATTTTCCAATGGTGTGATGGGAGTGTTTTCACAAACGATGCAACAATGACTCGGCAGAATTTAATTAAAAAAAATTTCTCTCCCTGCATTTGCTGCAGCCTCTTAGGCAGGGTTGCAGGGGGTCCGAAAATGGAAATCACACGCAACCATGTACCCTGAATGGCGTGCAAGTGCAAAGCAGGACTGGGTAGGATTCTTGATACAGCACCAGGGAATGTTCTACACATTTGACACACCGTCCCTGAGACACCAAAGCACCATCAGGACCAGAACCCATGTCTTCCTGACAAAGCTGCCAATTGCTGCTATTGCTTAAGTATAACAGGAGATCATTACATAATTTACACTGTGGTCTATAGAACCTTTAAACCGTTTTTTTCCCCCATTTTTACAGTGCTAGCATGATCATGACTGTTGCCACCCACCTCCAAAGACCCAAGTTCAAGCCCTGCTTTGGCTTCAGTCTGCGCCGATTTTGCACGTACTTCCCATGACAGTATGGATTGGGTACTCTGGAATCTTACCGTATGCACATGCCCCATGAAGGACTGGCAAAATGACGCCCTGTCTAAGGTTGGATTTAAACCTGAGACCAGTGTTTTTAATCAGGCCCTGGTGGCCCCCATGCAACTCTGAATTGCATTAAGTAGACATGGAATGCGAGTGAGTTCAACAACTGCAGTACAAGTGTAGAATTAAACTATAATTAGAGGTCAAAAAAGGGAGTACCACAGATAACACTGGTTTGCAAGATTTTTTGCTTCCTTGACGATTTTTAGTGTTCTAAATAAAGTTTTTGATGCCGATCACAAAAATGAGTTCGAAATTTTTATATCCCGTACGTTTTTTGAGAAACGGTCAATTTTGTTTTACAAGCATTTTCTGAAATGTCGCGTCAATATCGCATTAGCTGTGACACATTTTGTTACACATGTGGTGAGTTGAGTCTAAAAGCACAGAAAAGGAGTATGACTGCAGTAGTTAAGAAGGCATATAAGTTATACTTCGGGTGCAGAATTGGTGACCAGGACAAGAGATATTTCCTCATATGCGTTGTGCATCTTGCACCAGTGGACTGCAAGCTAGGTTGAAAGGCATGCGCCCTTGAGAGGAAGTAACAGAAGGACCATGAAACTGATTGTTACTTCGGCATGATGAACGTGTCAGGATACTCTTCCAAGAGCAAGAAGTTTATTAAGTATTTGAACTTTGCTTCAGCAATGATCCAGACTTTCTACCATCAACATCCAGTAACCCTCATTTAATATCTCAGTCAGAGCTGAACGAACTGGTCAGAGATTTTGGGACAGAGAAGGGTCAGGCAGAGCTG
>JAVSBV010118616.1:0-19691 GCA_033117975.1 Parotocinclus spilosoma | reverse complement strand
CTTGATCTATTCGGGATTAACTGATGCGTGAGGATGGTTTGCGCATTTACTTGCAATTCTCTATTTAACCAGATGATGCCACTATTTCCCCACTCTCTCTATCTCTCTCTCCGCAATGTTTTACAGGTTTACGGCAGCTCTAGAGTTTGCTTAAAACTACGCACGGTTTTACGCCACGTACTTTTTTATAAATCACAGTTTTTGCGCAAGATGTTGCGTGCGCACATTTCAGACCCATTTTTGTGCGTACGCACGCTTTATAAATGAGGCCCCAGGTCCTCTTGAGGTTTCTTTCTTCCAACATTAAGGGAGTTTTCCTTGCCATGGACCTAGGAAATGCACTATTGTTTAAAAATGCTATAGAAATAACTCTGATTTTTAACTGTGTCTGTGTTCTGTCTTTCGTTAAGCTAAGGACACTCACAAGATTACCATCAGAAAGGTAAGTAACTCGAATTTACATTTACATTTTTGGAATTTAGCAGACACCATTATCCAGAGCAATTTAATCAATTGTCGGTTAAGGACCTTGCTTAAGGACCCAAATGTGTCAGCTTGGTAGAGGTGGGATTTGAACCCAGTATCTTATCCGCTAGGCTACTGTGAATGAATTGCTGATATGTTTTTAATACAGCAGGTTTACAGTAAGCATTAACTGTTTTTTGTTTTTTTTCTTCTTCCCCCTAATGACTTCCCTGTGGATTTTGCCATGCCTGTCTGCTCACCAAGGACTGCGGGTTGTGGGGCAGCTGCCTGAATGGAAAGAACGTTCGGAACCGAAGACCTGTTACATGCCACATGAGGAAGTGCTTATCTCCGTCGCTCAAGGTAATGGGAGGAATGAGAGGCATAGATGGGTTATTTCATTCATTCTCTGTGGGCCTAACAGTAGTACAGGTAGTCCTCCTTTAAAAAAAAAAAAATTAATGTAACAATCTATCGTAAATTGCCACGTAACCTTCAGTTAGACTGCACTAATCTCTAATCCTCAGAAACCCGGGACTCGACCGTGTGAGCGATCCAAAACTGCGAATGTTAAGGTAATTAAACTTTCTAAGCTTGCAAGCATGAACATGGTTTGATTAACCGTTTGACTTGCACCTGAACAGGACCTTTAGGAATCCCAGGTGATGCTCAAATTACCTGACTGAATAGACAGTTTAGTATTTTGGCAGTGGATTTGATTGCCAACAAATTATTTGTTTTATAATAAATATTTATTCCACAGTACAGTGACTCTTATGATAAGTCACCTGGTCACGATGACGATGATGATGATGATTATGACGACGATGATGATGATGATTATGACGACGATGATGATGATGATTATGACGACGATGACGATGATTATGACGTTCATGCGGAGGTATGATTGATTGGTGCTCTACATGAAACATGTCTGCCTTTGGTAACTGTGAGTACAAAATATTAGTGATTAATTTAATCTATAAGAAATCAAGTGTTCAGTACAAAGCCCAAGGTACTTATTATACAGGAGCTCTCTGATTTAAGATGGGAAATGTTTAGATAAATCGTAAGATAAATGGATTATTAACTGATAGGTTTAATATAATCTCCACTGTATCATAGGGGAGATATTACACACATTAACACTTGCATTAATTAACACTACGTTTATTTTAAAATAAAATGCTGAAAGTGACTATTGGTGAACTCAGTGCTAGTTTCTCATGGTAACTCCAGGCAATGCTGAGGAGTTACCGCCGCTTCTGTGGAAGGTGTAAAGGCTGCATGAATAAAACGGACTGTGGAAGCTGCGATAACTGCATGGACAAGCCCAAGTTTGGCGGAAGCAATAAGAAGAAACAAAAGTGCCGTCAACGGAAATGTCACATTGATGTCAAGGTAGGCATTGATCTGTAGTCCACGTTCTGTGGGACTGTGGTAGCGTAGCAGTTAAGGTACTGGTTTCTGGACCAAAAGGTCCAGGGTTTAAATCCCACCTCTGCCAAGCTGCTACAGTTGGGCTCTTGAGTAAGACCCTTAACCCACCATTGGTTGGATTGTAAGACTGTATAACTTGTAAGTCGCTCTGGATAAGGGCGTCTGCTAAATGCAGTAAATGTAAATGTAGTCCGTTGCAGGTTTTTTGGGCTTATTTAAAAGGAAAAAATGCATTTTATCTGCTCTCACATTGAAGGAGGCTTTTTTTATAGCCAACTCACATATCTATAGACATGTTTGCTTGTTCCTCTTGTGGGATCTGGCAAGCCTGGGATTAAACTCGGTACCTGTGAAATGCCTAGCAAATACTGAATATAGATGCTTTTAGTATAATTTAATTGAAATATAGTAATAACATGATATAATAAGGCAAGAGAGAGATCATTTGAACAAATCCGTACACACATCTGTGAAAAGCCCTCCAGCTTATCCAATTAATGCAGCTCCTGAGTTTTTTATCCTTTTTATCCGAAGTATAATACTGTAAAAAACAATTTCTTACTAAATTCCAGTCACCGTTTGAAGAACTTATCCAGTGTGATCTGTTGCGTTCTCTTGACTGACTTAAACATAATCAAGAAAGTGGTGGGTGTATTAACCTCCCGCTGGTTTTTCTCTTGTCAACACAAACTTTTTGGATTTCCTGACCTTTGATAAAAACATAAATTCTCCCGGGGATCCCAAAAAATCCTCCCATAAATCGTGGATCCGCTTTGCATTTGCTAGGTGGTGACTTGTGGCTTCTTTCTGTTACTTGCTTCTTATTTCTTCTACCTGTTTTTTGGTCCGATTAAACGAAATATTGGTCCAAATAAGCGAATAACATTACATGTATATAATAGGATTTGTTTCGGTACTTTAGGATTTAATCCGAATAAGCGGCTGGTCCAATTAATTGGATTCGACTGTATATGGGGGTATATGGGGATTTCCCATACGAAATAATTACAATCAGGCTCCTATATCAATGGTTTTTCCAGCTGAGATACAATTTTTAAACCCTTTTGAGCTGACACCCTCATCCAGTCCATGCTGTTGTGTCCAGTACCTTAAGTGTTTAAACACCACAGTTTGAGCACTAAAGCTTAATGAATACCCATTATGGTAATAACCATGGCCTTAACCAGAAGTCTAAATAATGTGTAACCATTTCAGGCTGCTATTATGCCAGTCCCTTCACTGCAGGTGTAATTATTCGAAAGATGTTTAAAAAAATCCCCTGCAAAAAAAACGTGTATGTGCAGTGAGTCAGTGAATTTGAACGAGATGCTTGTTTTTGCATTTTGACAGGGCTTGATGGTGCGGAGCAGTGACAAATCGCGTCGTACTGATGACCGTGACAAGGCCCCAGACAACGGCAAAGGAAGGTGTTTGGCTGGGCACTTGGACAACAAGAGCCAGCCGGAAAGAAGGACAAGAGGTTCAAGTGAGGTGCGTCGACTGGAGAGGGAGAAGCTTGTCACTGCAAATACGAATGGGCAGGTACGGCTCCTCCTGATTCGTATGCAAGGCCACGTTCACCTAGCCAGCTGCTAGACTACATTCACTATTCATTCATGTTTCTCTTTGTAGGTGGCAGAAACCAAGACGAGCCAGGCTATTCCTGACGATCAGGGTTTGCATGACATTTGTGCAAAGTGGTCAGGAATAGAGGACAGAAGGGGAAGGCGCTCCCCCGAAAAGGCCGCTGATAAGCCAGACGAAGACGACATGGAGCCGACGGTGAGCGCAGAGCAGGGAGTAGTTGAGGGGTGCAGTGAAGCACCAAAATAAAAGTTCTAGAACAAAACTGTTGCAATTCTGAGCACATGTAACGACCCAAAATGAGGTTTGCTCGTTTAATTAAAAAAATATTTTATGACTCTAGGACAGCAGGTCAATGTAAGACCAATAGAAAGTGAGAGCTATTCCATGATTGGAGCCTGCTTCTCGCTTTTTTTTAATATGGTAACATCAACCAGAAGGAACGGCGGATGAAGCAGAATAAAACGTTCGATATTGAACTTTATTGAAATTTAGTGGAGTTAAAGTAGAAAGTCACCCAAAATCAGTAGAGATTTACGACAAAAACTACTTGAGTATAGTAACGTATTACAAAGCGGATTCCAAAAAGGTTGGGACACTAAACAAATTGTGAATAAAAACTGAATGCAATAATGTGGAGATGGCAAATGTCAATATTTTATTTGTAATAGAACATAGATGACAGATCAAAAGTTTCATCTGTGTAAATGTAACATTTTAAATTTTCATCATGCTTAAAAACACCTGTTTGGAACATTCCACAGGTGAACAGGTTAATTGAAAATAGGTGAGCGTTATGACTGGGATTAAAGGGAGCATCCCTGAAAGGTTCAGTCGTTCACAAGCAAGGCTGGGACAAGGTTCACCACTTTGTGAGCAAATAGTCCAACAACTTGAGAACCTTTCTTAACGTGTAATTGCAAGGAATTAAGAGATTTCATAACCTACAGTACATAACATCATCAAAAGGTTCAGAGAATCTGGAGAAATTTCTGCAAGTAAGAGGAGAGGCCGAAAAACAAACACTGAATACCCCTGACCTCCGATCCATCAGCCGGCACTGCATTAAAAACTAATATAATTCTGTAACGGATGTTACCACATGGGCTCAGAAACACTTCAGAAAACCATTGTCAGTGAACACAGTTTATCACTCCAGCTACATGTGCATGTTAAAACTCTAACAAACAAAGAGAAAGCCATATATCAACAACCCCCAGGAGCGCTGCTGTTTTCCCTGGGCCCAAGCTCATCTTGGACTGATGCAAAGTGAAAAACTGTCCTGTGGGCTGACGAGTCCACTGTTAATGCTGAAAAGGACATACAGGTTTTGAAACAACATACAGTATGCTGCTATCCAAGCAACATCTTTTTCAGGGACATCCCTGCTATTTCAGCAAGAGAAGGACATGCCATATTCTGCATGTGTTACAACAGTGTACCTGCGTAGTAAAAGAATGTGGGTAATAGACTGGTCTGCCTGCAGTCTAGACCTGTCTCCCACTGAAAAACGGTAGTTGTACATCAAGCAAGCATTTAAAAGAATTTTACCTACGAAGCATCAACAATTAGTGTCCTCAGTTACCAAACGCTTATTGCGTGTTGTTAAGAGGAAAGGTGATGTAACACAGTGGTCCCTGTCACAATTTTATTAAAATGTGTTGCAGGCATCAAATTTAAAATGAGTAAATATTTGCAAATACAAAGTTTATCTGTTTTAAAATAAAAAAGTTTTGTCTTTGTAGTGTATTCAGTTGAACATGGATGAAATCAATAACAAACATGTTTCACCAGGACATTGTAACCATGGAAAGCTGGTATATAATATATGCTGGTATATGGTATATGCAAGTAAATAAAAATTACAAATGACCCTCTGCTGAAGATTGACAGGTGGTTCAGGTGAAATAACCTGTGATAAAATTGTATGCACTTCATATTATGACATTAAATATTCCAGTTTATGAATGATGAATGCCATGTTACTTTAAAATATTATCACTTCAGTGGGGAAATCATTGTAATAATTAAAGAAATATAATATAATACAGTTAGGCAGTTCAAGCAGAGATTGTAAACCAAGAAATTGGTGTCTGATATAATTAGGATTATCTGAATAAAAGAAAAAAGACAATAGGGTACTAATATCACAAGGCTTTAAGCCAAACTGAAGACCCAGTGGTTAGACACCATTAACTAATCTGACACCCACTGATAGCAAGTAATGGACCAGAAACATAAAATCAAAGTCAGATGAACTACCAACAGGACAGAGGTAAATGAATAATGAATGCATCATGCAAATCAGATTCAAATCAGATATTTAGATCATCAGATTAAGCAGTGGTATCTCTGACATGACTATTGAAAATTCAGGGACTTGGTGTTGTTCTCCCACACTAAATACATATACTACCAGTTTCCTGTTTGTTAATTTCAAGCATGATTCATTTTAATATTCTGAACCATACTGTCCATTTACCTTCTGAACACCATCGGATACTGAGAACAATGTATGCACAAAAACACAGATCTACACATACACTGACTAGCTCTTTTTCCTTTGCTCTTCTGTATACATAGGAGATACCCTGAACTCTACTTTGCATCTCAAATACCCTAGCTCATTTAGGTATGTCATGCCTGAGAGAACATGCACTTGCCTGACTGCATTTGCCTGTATCAGGGTGATGCTCTAGTGTGTGGGTGTGTTTTTGTAATTTCTTTTTTTATGAAAGAAAGTCAAAGAAAAAAAAAGATGGAAAGAAAGAAAAAAAGAAACACAGAAAAGTTTAATGACACGTTAAACCATAAACCTTAAACTAATGGTCTGTACAGCCATTAAACCGCTTGAATCATTTAAATCAGGCGTTTGAGTCTGACTCTGTGTGTGTGTGTGTGTGTGTGTGTGTGTGTGTGTGTTTGTGTGTGTGTGTGTGTGTGTGCACACGCACATGTTTGTGTGGGAGAGACAAATTTGTATAATAAAATACCACTACAGGACTGTGGTGCTGTCTAGCTAATTGCATTCACTTGTTTTCACTGGTTTGTGGTGAGGGTTCTTGTAACAGTTAATCTGCATATGGGCTGACCATTTTAGTAAGCTATGCTACAAGTTCTACCAAAAATATAGCATATCTGTGATAAAACTACTGCTCCAGGCAAAATTAAGCTAGCTATACAACAACATACAAGATCAAAGTTACAGCATTATTATTATTATTATTATTATTATTATTGTTATTATTATATAATAACAATAATAATAATAATACTAATAATAATAATAATGTAATGCAATTCAGTTGCCAATTGTTTGAAAGCTGTTAGGCCATGTTAATAACATGGTGGCTGCCTTGAATTTCACCATCTTGGATTAAATTTGTGTTTTTTTTTCAGTGAGAAGGTAGGTGTGTAAAGTCAAAATGTTATTACATGTAAATAAAATAATTCATGTTCATATATTTTTAATTCATGTTAATATAACTTTATTTGTTCTTATGTTCAAACTGGCTATTTTTTCTATATGTAAAGGCTGGCATTTCAAGCAGATCGTGTTGAGATGGCACCCCACTGCATTACCGACATGTTGTCAGATACTATCTTGATGTGCAGTTTTCCTAGAAGTGGATTGATCATAGGGGTCCATTCATGTGTCTATCAAATTCTCCCCATTTAATCCCTTTGAGGTAATATCAAGGGACTTTATTCTATGAAGATAGTGAATGTTGTTCATCCTAAATAAATAAATGTGTGTCTGTGTCTGTGTGTGGTAGCATTCAGCGACATGTTTAGCTGAAGGTTCATCAGGAATGGGGAAAAAACAGCATTAACACATCAACATGATCAACATCATATTGAACACATTGTCATTCTTATGTACAATTTTCTGTTTTCACATGAAAACACTTTTTGAACATGCAATCAAATAAAGTTAAAACATGAAGCCCACCTTTTTTTGGGGTAAAGTTTTCTATTTTCAACATGTTGGTGAAATGTTGCATGTGGGACAATGAGCTTTCACTGAGCTTAAACATAACACAGCTTATGAGGTCTTTGTCTGACAAACTTGCCAACATGAATGCAATGTCTTGGTGTGTCTTGAAAGTTCATCTGAAGTGAGTTGTATGTGTTTCAGCCAACTGATTGAAAAAAAAATCTCTCTATAAAATAAAATAAATTACATTGTATTTATGTCTAGGTTCAACTGTTTGTATGAGACACAGCTTTAAATTGTAGTAGATATTTCTTTGAGATCATGAAACTGAAACACCTGGTTTTAGACAAAGGTTGTTTATTGACCCTTTGGATCCCGATGGACAGTTCTGGTGGAAACAGGAGAGCTGAGGTGCACATTCAAATCTGCAGTTTGGGCAGCTGTGGTTTTATGTTTTTTGGGTACAATCCGGGTTAGCACCCGAACATCCCTTTCAGACAGCTTCCTCTTGCGTCCACAGTTAACCCTGTTGGATGTGGTTTGTCGTTCTTGGTGGTATGCTGACATTAACCTGGATACCGTGGTTCTTGATACATCACAAAGACTTGCTGTCTTGGTCAGAGATGCGCCAGCAAGACGTTCACCAACAACTTTTCCTCTTTTGAACTCTGTTATGTCACTCATAATGTTGTGTGCATTGCAAAATTTTAAGCAAAATTGTGCTCTTACCCTGCTAATTGAACCTTTGCACTCTGCTCTTAATGGTGCAATGTGCAATTAATGAAGATTGGCCACCAGGCTGGTCCAATTTAGCCATGAAACCTGCACACTAAAATGGCAGGTGTTTCAGTTTCATTGTCCAACCCCTGTATTTTATTTTTAAATAGCCTCAACTTTTAGTTATCAGCACATATACAGTATTTCCTAAGTGCTGCGGCTTATTTATGTGGTAAAGCAAGAACATTAATTCTGAAGGGTTTTGTTTTATATATATATATATTGATTCCTAATGTTCATCCAAGCACAGCAAGGGCTTCTCAGGAATGTCTCTGCCACATTGCAACAATTATGTGGCCTGCCGGGCTGCCAGATCTATCACCAGTTTAGCATTTATGAAACCAGCTGGGATGTCAGTTTCCATGACTTACAAGTTTGCAGGAGCTACAGAATCAGCTGCTATATCTGTTGGCAAATATGCTAAAGGATGCCATAAGGAAATCTCATCTTCTATCCAGGTGAGATGCAGCAAAATGGGGTACTAGAGCCACCTTTACATCATACAATTTTCCCCAATAAACAAAACCTTTTGCTTTAATATTGTAATCAATTACATATATAATCATTACATTCACATATGCACATAATGACACATAATTTATTAATTTTCATTTCTTTTGTTTCTTCTGTGCACCTGACCTTCTTTGATCTCTAGTCAGGCAGTCTTGCCACTCTTCTTGCACTGTATCCACTCAGGTGCCAGACCTTTATTGTGTCTTCTGTATAGACCTTGGGAGGCTATCTAACACAGTGACTCTTCTCAACGCTGAGCCTCTCTGGTGAAGTGGGAACTTACGGGTACATTACATATACAGGTCTTGAATATATTATTTGGATTTGTGAGTGGTGACCAGTATTTTCTTCTAGGTTTCCTTTACCTCTTACCTATTCCATACAGATTACAAATTCTATCATAGATTGAGACGCGACAGGCCATGGTGGTTGTGCTGGCTGTTAGACAAGACAGAACTGGATAAATGCTAAATGCCAGACCTTTTATGTCACATCATAATATTATAATATATTATACCATATATAGAAGGATTTGCAAAACATTGTATTCTGTATTTATTTATGTTTTGCACAACGTCCCAACTTTATTGGAATTGTTAAAAATGCTGTATAAAAATACTTGGGGCTTTATGTAATAAGACGCGTGGGATGTTGCATATGCTCAAAAAATATGGATACATCAAACCATACAATCAATGTGGTTTTATTTGTATTGTATTTGTTTTTAAATAAACAAATTTACTACTAAAACACCATTTCATGTCAATTTGAACTTTTTGTGGCTTAGAATCTCTTAAAATTTCTGTCTCACACACCCTATATTGCTAAAGGACGTCTGCTAATTGCACATACAATACAAAGGGTTTCTGAAAATCAACCAATGGCCAAGTGTAGGGTTCCTGACATTTTGAAATCCTTAGGACAGAAGCCCTCCCTACACTTGGCCATTAGGTGATTCTTAGCAACCATCAGGATGTGTAGTCGCTGCTCAGCTTTCTTGATCACAGTCCTGAGGAAGAGGGGTCCTCAGGAAGAACAACCCAGACAAAAATCTGCTGCCTGCCTACCACTGCTTACCCTTTAGTGCCTCCTGACATACTATATAAATAAATAAAATATAACTGATCTTTTGTGTCCAACATTTAACATGTCAAGAAAATCAACCAAGCGCTCCATTCGGTGAACAGAAGTCAGATGTGTCTTTGGCAACATCTATTAACCTTTTGACTAAAACATCTAAAACAGCCAAAGTTTTTTCTTTTTAATTTCAGTGTGTTCGACATAAATTTAACTAAATAAGATATAAATGCCCATGATAACCCTGAACATTTTCTGGTTTTATATGTTCATTGCATATCTGCATGAGAAAACACACAATGTCTACTTTGCGTGCACCTTTAAATGTGGCCAAATATAAGAAAAGCTGAAAGGGCATGGAATTGTATTACAGGCACTTTTAATTTGTCTAAACTGGCCCTTTTAATTTGTCTAAACTGGCCCTTAGTGTGTAAAGGTGAGTGTTTCTGTGTGTGCCCTACGAAGAATAGTAGCCATGTCTAGGGTTGTCCCAGACCCTGCGCCCGAGTGGGCTCTGGCTGACCTGCGTGGATTAAGCGGAAGCTAATGGATCGATCTCGAATGCTGTCATGTTAGATGCAATTTCTAAAAAAATACTTTAAGGTTCTGCATTTAAATAGTTATTAGTCTGGACATTGGCACATGGCACATCATTGCTTTTGAGCTTTCAATGCATTGTGTTTAGTAGCCTTCTCTGTGCTTGATTAGATGTGGTCTGATCAGCCCCACTAACCATGCCCCCAAACTAAGTAGATTGCTGTGACTGACTAGCGCTTTGCATTCCAAATGTGGTACGATTTCAGCACTTTAGACAAGCTGAAATGCAAAAGACATTGCATTTAGCTATTGGCATGCTTTTTTAGCGAGACACATTGAAATGTAATAGAGCTGTGAGCTGATTGCTTTTCAAGGTTCTGTGTGACACGAATTCAGCATTTCATGCTCTTAAATGTAAATATGTCCATATTGCTATTCTTTTTTGAAGCACAGTTTTAAGTGGCATTTGTGAACATAATCCCATATTATAGTGCTTGATAAAAGTTTACAAAGTAATCCTTTGCCCATGCGGTTATATCAGCAATTGTTTAGTGACGGTTCTTGGTGCAATGCCATCTGAGGGATCGGAAATATAATGCTCATTCTTGTGCACTTGGCCTATGCATTGAATTTCTTCAATGAAATGGTTTAATGGTATTATGCACTATAGAGAGATGTGCAAATTATAAATCGTTCTTTGAGGTACAAGACAACATTAAAGTGGCTTAGGGATAACCCTGTGAATGCCCTTGAGTGGTCCAGCAAGAACACTACTCGTTCCAGAACTGTGGTGGCCTAGCAGTTAAGGTACTGGACTATGGACCAGAAGGTGCAGGGTTCAAATACCACCTACCACCCAAGTTACCACAGTTAGGTCCCTGAGCAAGGCCCTTAACCCCCAATTTCTTGGATTGTAAGACTGTATTAACTGTAAGTCGCTTTGGATAAGGGTGTATGCTAAATGACATAAATGTCCAGCCAGAGCCCTGATTTGAACCCAATCAAACGTTTCTGGAGAGGCTGTCCACCGACATCCTGACAGGTCTTGAGAGAACTTTAAGAGAAGAATGGTGAGCAAATCTTGTGTCATAATCCCCAGGAAGCCTGGAGGATGTGATCGTTGCCAAATGTACTTTAAGTAAGAACTGTGTAAGGGGTGTGAATATTTGTGTCAATGCAAAATTGTATTTTTTTCTTTGCAAACAAAATGCGCTGAATGAAAAACATGATTTTAAAAAAGGAACCCAAATGTGAAAAAATGCAAAAAAAAAAATCATAGACCAAATACTGTAGTCTGTTGTCATATCTGTGATATCTATGATGTCATATATAACCTTTTCTGCAATAGTGTTATCGGTAAGAACCCCTACATTTTAGACACAAACATTTATTTGGCGAAACATGAAAATTGTTCAATGTTAATTTTCTATGTTGTTAAAGGAAGTAACAGTATATAACTGATAACACTCATATTGTGCATATGTACTCTAGGTCAGTGCATGAGTAAACAGATCAGTGCTACTAATTAATGACATGATATGCAGATTGCTGTAAACCTATTAGCTGAAACAGAAGCAGCTGTGTGGCAGCAATAAAGATGGAAGAGTACAATCATCATAAAACTTACAAATATGGTATAATATAGCAGCGTAACCTTAAAATCTAAGAGTGACTACAGCAACAAGATAACAAGGTGACTGCATGAGTATGGTCTCCTCCAAGCTAAACTTTTACAGCAATGGGTGTTTCCAGATGCGCCTCTCAAGCTCTTTGCACAACCACAAACAAAGTTTACAACAAGAAGCACAGTGTTTGGCACTTGAAGCACCTCAGGCTTACTTCTTCTCAGATAATGATGATGATCAGATGATGTCCAGAAATGCTCTTGGCTCAAAAGTAGCAAAAACTACTGAGACGCTAGTACACCCATCTATAGCCTGAAGAAGTTGTGTCAAATGTGATCTTGATGTAGGAGCTGTGAGTATAAAACCATGGCTCAGAAGGAAAAAAAAGCCAAGGGACTTGCATGCACAAAAACAGATGGACTGGGGTACGTTACAATGGCAGCAAGAGCTATACATGGATCAGTGTCTGCATTTAACAGTAAAGCATAGCAGGGCGTGCCTATTTATAAAACAACTGCATATCTTGTAATTGTATTGTTTAGTACTATAGCTCAGAAAACAGAGATGTATTTATTTCCAATATTAAAAAGTATTAGGTTTTCTGATTCACACCCCATTTGGCAAGATAGAAATTCCCCTGTCTTTATCAAGAGGGGCTAAAATGTGCCCTGATAACCAGGGTTTCTACACATTAAAATCAGTTATGATGGGGGGGTGTGTGGTACAAAAGCAGTGTCCACTTAAGGCTGAGTTCAAGAGCAAACATGGACAAACGGTCTCCAGTGGTCAGAAATACTGTAAGGAATTTCCTTATTTAAAATGTCAAAAAACATCTCTGGAATGCTAATTAATCATTAACATTAAGAACTGTGCTAAGGAAGTAAAAAAAAATGGATGTCATTTAATATCCTTTTACTTAACTCAGATAAAACTGAGGTTTAGATTCTGAAAGACAGGTTGGCTTCTTCCGTTCTAAATCTAGATGGCTGTTTGGCAACGCCCAGTCCAACTGCAAAAAACGTAGGTGTTACGTTTGATTCAAATCACTCCCTTGAGGTGCACATTAACAACATCACAAGAATTGCTTTCTTTTAGTTACGTAGTATTGTGTACTTAGCCTTTATTTTCAAGATGCTGAGAAACTAGTTCATGCATTTATAACCCCAAGGTTGGATTACTGTAATGATTTACTTGTTAATATGCCCTAGTAAATCTCTAAATAAACTTCAACTAGTGCAGAATGCAGCAGTTCGAGTGCTAACTCCAAAATGTAATCACATCAGTTCTGTTCTGTCATCTATACACTGGTTACCAGTTAAATTCCGCATTGATTAAAAAATACTTCTTGTGACATATAATGGTCTGATGGTCTGGCCCCACATTAGCGTTAACTCTTACAAGTCTTACAATCCAGCTTGTTTACTTCGTCCACAGGGTGCAGGACTTCTTTCAGTTCCTAGAATTAAGAAAGTCACAGCAGGGGAATTTCACATACTTCACTCCCAGCTATTGAATAAACTCCCCACTTTAAATTGAGATTCAGACACTCTCCAAATGTTTAAGTCTAGGCTAAAAGCATTATTTTACGCACTCTTTCGGTTTGATTTAGATTTGGGTTGGCTTTTGCTTCTTGGCGGTGTTAACTTCTGTTTCTTCCCCTTCTAGCTATGCTGCTAAAGTGAATGATGCCGGAGTTTGATGCTGCACCTGGTGCTCCTAACTACTAAGTAACTACATTTTCTCTTTTCTCTCCAAGGTGATGCTCCTATACAAGTTCAGGAACAACCTCATGTTCCTCCACCTCAGCATCACTCTACTGGTTTTCATCTATAGAAAGCAGTCCTAAAATACCCGAGACCAAACCAGTAACTTCCTCCATTATTTACTCATTAGGAGACAGTGTGCCTCCGAGGGCTTTTTTCTGAGGAATCAATATCTCTAATATATTTCATTATTTAATTTAAACTTTATTATTTACTTAATTATACTATTAAAACAACTTTTTGCTTTTTCAGTTAACTGCTAGGTCACCCAAGGAGGATGGGTCCTTTTTTTGAGTCTTGGTCCCAAGGTTTCTTCCTTCTACATTCATGGAGATTTGCCCTAGGCTTGCTCAATTTGGGATTTGATTTTTAAGAAAAAGCGTTATATAAATAACTTTGACTTGACTTGGCATAATGACCTGTTAACATTACCTGTTTAAAATCCCTTCATTATTTAGTATTATATATACACATACATTACACATACAGTAAGTATACAAAATAAGTATTTGATACACAAAGTTTTCCCACCTACAAATAATGGACAGGTCTATTGTAGGTACACTTTAACTGTGAGAGACAGAATAAAAAAATCTAGGAAATCACATTGTATGATTTTTTTAATTATTAATTTGCAGTGCATTACATGAAATAAATATTTAATACAATAGGAAAACAGAACTTAATATTTGATACAGAAACCAGAGGTCAATTACAGAGGTCAGATGTTTCCTGTAGTTTCTTGACCGTGATTTTGGCCTACTCCTCCATACAGAACTTTTCCAGATATTTTTTAGGGCTGTCGCTGGGCAACATTGAGTTTCAGGTCCCTTCAAATATTTACTATTAGGTTCAGGTCTGGAGACTAGCTAGCCCACTTCAGAACCTTGACATGCTCCTTAGTTGCCCTGTCTGTGTGCTTCTGGTCATTGCCATGCTGGAAGACCCAGCCACAACCCATCTTTAATGCTCGTACTGATTGAAGGAGGTTGTTGGCCAAAATCACGCAATACATGACCCCATGTCTTCTTTGCAGAAAAGCACCCATAAAGTATGAGGTTTCCACCCCCATGCTTCAAAGTCCTCTTGGGGTTGTACCCATCCTTCTTATTCCTCCAAACATGGCAAGTGGAGTTCATATCAAAAAGTTCTATTTTGGTCTCATCTGACCACATTACCTTCTCTGAATCATCCAAATGTTCAATGGCGAACTTAAAACGGGATTATACATTAGCTGGTGTGAGCAGGGGGATCTTGCATGCCCTGTAGCATTTTTATCCATGACGGCGTGGTGTGTTTCTAACAGTCATCTTTAAGATCGTTGTCCCAGCTCTCTTGAAGTCATTGACCAGGTCCTCATACGTAGTTCTGTGCTGATTCTTGACTTTTCTTGAATAATTGCATTAACAGTTGGGTTTAAATGTACACCCTTGTGTCAAGCTGCATATAGTACAGTGTATATTGATGCCTATTCTACTTTAGGTTTATGGAGTTGTTGGAGCTCAGGTAAGCTTTTGCACAAACTAAACCCTGGAGCCTAAAATAAAATTTAAATGTACAGTATCACAATAAAATTTAAAAAGTACAGTATAGCAGATGTTGCATTCATTCTAAAGTATTTTTTGTATATAACCTGTTTTTTTAGAATGTTTTCCTTTTGTTTACTTTGTAATTTGAGATTCTACCCTGTACTAAATAAATGGTTTATATTCCTTTTGTAGCCTCAAATAGGTGTCCTGGGTGTTTTTGAATTAGCTACAATGGTATTCAGTTTGAGACGATGCACTGGAAGTCTTCATACTTATTTGGCTCCACCAGTCATGATGGACCATTTTTCCATTATGATTTTTAGTACTTTGCCCTTTACATATGAGCTCTGTGAATCATCACTTCTTATACACATACCTTTCACATTCAATGACTGAGCGAATGATAAATGACTCTTGGTTTCTTTTACTGGTCCACAAATTCACATATGGTATCCTATCATATTATACTGAACAAGCTAAGAGGTCGGCTTGTGTTGTCTAACATTTAATTACACTTTAACTACAGTATATTAACTATCACAAATGCAGCGTGTTTGATTATTTCAGAGTAATAATTGAATATTCCATTACTAGTAGTGCATTGTAATGTATAGAATTCCGTTGACTTTAACTATCTTTTTAATTATAGTACAAAGGATTATTTATAAGCTTAAAAATACATCAAACCTCCCAAAAACGTCATACATATTACAACGCATCGATGATGCAACATTGTCTTGAAGTGAACCCCCATCAGTGTAGGCTGCACAATTTTTTAGGATTAAAGGAAAATGGATGCTGCTAAATGCATATGATTTCAAGAAAACCTGCACTCCTAGCTGAAGGGACACCCAAACATACTGCCACTGCAGAATTGAGACGGAAACAACATACACATGACTATTTCAAGTAGTAGGATGATTTTCGATATGTACTATATAAACAGATGATTTCTCACCAACACTCACCGTGCACCTGTCCTGGTAGAAAAATGAAATCAATGCTATTATGTGTCACTGTTACAGTCACGTTTTTATTTAAGTTTGTTGATAGACAACATTAAATGATGTGCAGTGTTAGAGCCAGAATGTTTTAAATGTATCAACATATTATGAACTAATTAGTATCCAGAATGATACAGCATTGCAAAGCTGTGCACCAAAATTGCATATTGAACACCTTAAATAACATAATGCTTTAAACTAACTGTTCTGTCCATAGGCAGGGCAGGCACTAATGCAATACTGTGGCAATGCAGGCAGTGACCCAGCCACTGTGACTCTAACTCTTAGATTAGGATTTATTTTGCAAGTCTGAACACATACAACTGGAACTTCAACTGCAAATGTCCTTGCCAGGCCAACAGCCTAGAAGCTGGTACAGAGAACAGTTAAAAAAATTCTAAATTGTCTTGCCAGGGACCAGGGTGGCTCAGTGGTAGAGCACTGGTTTATGGAAGTGAGACACACTATCTACAGTTGGGTGAGCTGAAATATAATAACTAAAAGGGCAGAGCAAAAGGCTCTCCACTCTACAAAACACAAAAGGGGAAATCACAAAGCTGAACTGTGTCCCGAATGGGAATGGCACCCCCAGCTGGCGAGACAGAGGTCAAGCATGCTTAGGGCGCAAAAGACGCTGATTTGGGACGCCAAAGGGCGAGCGTGAGCTCGAGCGTGCAGGGTAGCACGCGGAAGAGCAACCGGGTCACTTCTCAATTGGAGCGCGGAGCCGGCTACAGTGAGGCTCGACAGGGGCCGAGCGAAAACAGGGAACGCGAAACCCTGGATCTGTCCCTACGGGGCTAAATAACCTCCGAGGTTACCCTTGTACACATCCGTCGGCTCTAAACGCCCCAGGATATTACTGGCTAATATACGATATTAAGGACACGAACGATATTAAGGACACGAACGAGGAATTGTGTGTTCTCTTAAATGAGTCGCGACGCGACCGAAAAACCATGCGTTCTCAGAATGAGTCGTGATGTGACCGAAAGAAAGTATGTTCGTTAACGACGTGGCACCGGACAAAGCTGGGAGTACCCCATATCACGTCGCTTAACATGCACCGGATATAAACTTACCTTCTGTAATGGCGACTGGACCGACCACGAGCACACCGTGCATCTAAGGTAGGCTACGTAACAGTATCCCCCCCCCCTCAGGGACCGCTCCTGAGGACCCAAGAGCAGCATCGCGGTTGCACTGGAACTCCCATATCAGGGTGGGGTCCAGAATGTGACGGGCCGGAACCCGGAACTCCTCTGGGCCATATCCTGCCCAGTCGACCAGGTACTGAGTGGCTCCATGAAGCTGTCTACTATCTAGTAGGCGATGGGCCATGTAAGGCGGGGCACGTTGCACAATCCGTGGGCCCGGACAGGGGGCGGCGGAGCCCTTTGAACGAGGCGACCCGGTGGCTCCGTCCTTTGTCAAGAAGGACCGGGATCGTGGAGGCACGTGAGATGTGTCTGCCGGCTTGCGCCCTTGGTGGGGCTTAACCGCTGGGGCTGGCCACCGGCATGGCTGAACACCTCGGCTGTGTTGCGACACTGAGGTGGGGTCTGGGGCAAGTTCCGTAGGCATGCCGAGTGGCATGCGGGAGACCATCCACTGATGGATCCGGAGGCCCAGTCGATGGACGGGTTGTGAGCCCGCAGCCATGGGTGACCCAGGACGATCTGCATGTGCGGGGAATGGGTCACAAGGAACGAGAGCCGTTCCTGATGCCGTCCCACTCGGAGCGTCAGGGGATGGGTCCGGTGGGTAATAGGGCCCCCTAGGAGCTGCCATCAGTCGACCCCACAGGCTGAAATGGGGGTTAAAAGGCGCTTCAAGGGTAACCCGAGGCGTCGGACCAGCTCTCGGTCGCAGAAATTAGCGACCGATCCCGAATCTAAACCGGCCCAAACGGTGGCCAGCCCTGTCTTCCACACCAGGGTCGCTTCCAAAAAAGTGCCGTAATTGGCAAGTGTAGTCGGGGCCCTGTTCCAGCGACATGCCCCTAGCTTAAGCAAGGTGCCCTTCTTGGGGGTTTTGGTGGGGCCCGTGCCACCTAGCTGCATTGGTTTGGGTGACACGGACCGCTCAGTGGCAGAACCAGGACAGGACCAGAAAGGGTGCTGCATGTGTTCGAGTGACAGGTGCCGCTCAAGGACGGAACCAGGACAGGACCAAGAAGGGTCACGACCTCGCAAAAGAGGCAGAGGCACACGTGAATTAGCCCGCTGACAGACCCGGTTGTCGAGTGACGCCGCAAGCTAATAAAAAGCAGACAGGGAGGTAGGAGGGTCCCGAAAAGCGAGCTTGTCTTTAAGAACCTCATTGAGGCCCCGGTGGAAAAAGGACGATAAGTGGGGCCTCCTCCCATCCTGCCTCCGCTGCCAAGGTGCGGAACTCGACTATGTAGTCCCCCACTGGGTCGCCCTGGGAGATGTCCACCAGGCTAGGCTGAGGGCGATGGAAAAAAGTCTCCATGAGGACGATGTAAAAAGCCTTCTCGGAGGCACTATCAGGCCCCTTTTGTTCCCAAACAGCGGTGGCCCATTCTAGAGCCCTACTCGAAAGAACAGAGACCATATATGCTACCTTAAAGCGCTCAGACAGGAAGCGCGAGGGTTGTAGCTCAAAAATGAGACCGCATTGTAGCAGGAACCCTCGACACTTGGTGGGATCACTGGAGAAGCGCTCAGGCGGTGGCAGTGGTGTCCCGGTGCAGGGAAAAGGGGTGGAGGCGCTGGGAGAGGTACCGGCCACGGTAGCCTGAGCGAGTTGTGCGTTGAGCTTTTTTATGGCTGTCTCATGGCGTCTAATGGTGACTGGACCGACCACGAGCGCACCGGGCGTCTAAGGTAGGCTACGTAACAGATTTACCTTCTAACAAGACAATGTCCCCAAGCACACAGCTAAAATAACAAAGACGTGACTTCGGAACAACTCTGTGACCATTCTTGACTAGCCCAGCCAGATTCCTGACCTAAACCCAAGTAAGCATCTCTGGAGAGACCTGAAAATGTCTGTTTATCAATATTCAACATCCAACCTGATAGAACTAGAGAGGATCTGCAAGGAAGAATAGCAGAGAGAAATAAGGTGTAAAAAATGTGTTGCATCATTCCCAAGACACATGGCTGTACTAGCTCAAAATGGTGCTTCTACTAAATACTGAGCAAAGAGTCTAAATATTTATGATTGTCAGAAATAGCTCTAAGGAGTAGGTCGGAGACGAAGATGCAGAACAATGAGGTTTTTATTGATTAATGACAGCAGTAATGAACCAGAAACGTGGGAGGCAGTTGGCAGAAGGAGCAATGTGGTGGTAGTACTGCTGTATGGGGACACACACTGGTGACCAGGGTAGAGCTGGGACCCTGGATAGGAGACAAAGGGCAGAGCACACACCGAGCAAACCAACAAAACAATATAAACAGGACTCAGAT
>JAVSBV010118599.1:0-19694 GCA_033117975.1 Parotocinclus spilosoma | reverse complement strand
CCTCATTAAAGCATATTAATTATGAATTTCTTGATGTTCTTTGATTTATTTTCTTCATTTATTTTGTAGAAAAAAAATGTTGGATAAAAGCAATAGAACACTCGAGGTCGTGTGTTATCGCGAATAACATCACAGCCGTGATTTAAACTACGGCCTCGCCTTCAGCTCGTGCCTATGACCAAATCACAGCCGTGATGTTATTCGCGATAACACACTCCCTCTCGTGTTCTATTGCTTAAATATATATATATATATATATATATATATATATATACTGTTTATTGTCCTTCCCCCACCGAAATGTAAATGGGCCAGTAAAGCTTTCTTTCTTTTGTATGTTTGTGTAACAGGGAGAGCCTGGAATTCCCGGACCTGGTGGTGTCAGAGGCATTGTGGGAATCCCAGTAAGTGTGTTGCAATGTTGTGTACTATAAGTATATTTTGTTGAGATCAAACCTCTAAAATTGCCAGGTCTGTCCTGTCATGTGTATAAGCATTGTTTTTATTATATGAACTATTGTGTTTACTAAAATTACAGGATGCTTTACCTCTAGATAAAAATAGTGTTTTTTATAGAATCGCATAATTGTTGTTTTATTATTGAGGCAAATAAAGGCACAAATTGTAACCTGCAATTCAAAAAAAAATAATGCCAGTAAAATATAAAGAACTGAATCATGTTCTGTGTTTGCTTAACGTTACAGGGACTACCAGGGAAACAAGGGCTTGTGGGTCCTTCTGGCCAAAAGGTAACTGATATTAAAATCAAACCAGGTTCTATTGTGGTATTATAATATTGTTAGGATTATCAAGTGTCTTGAAATAGATGCTGCAATAATGAATAATTTAGTCACACAGAATGGCTATGGTTTGTTTGCATGTTACAGGGTAATACTGGAACTGAGGGTCCCGTGGGGCCAGTGGGTCCTCCTGGTAAACCAGTAAGTGCTTTATACTATATAATCACACAAGTATCAATGCAATTACTAAATAAATAATGAAATAGCTTTCCTTAAAGCCAATTTAAAACAGTAGTCAGTTGCAAAACAGATTTTTACTGACACCAAACCTAGACACCAAATGAACAGCCAGAGGTGACAGTGTCAATAACAACAAACTGGGACATATTAGTAAGAAATCTTAAGAGAAGCTCAAGCACCTTAAGCTAAAATCAAACACCTTTTCTTCTCTGGGTGAGAGCGGGCAACAGTCTTGATTTTTGTACAGCTGTGATTGTTTGTTGTTAAAGCCCTATATAATAAAATGTAGATAAAAAGCTATAGGAATCACACACCAGCATTGCATCACAACAGGGTGTGTCAGGATGAAGTCCAATTCTGGCCGCTTTTGGCCCATCAGGGTAGCACGGTGGCTCCATGGGCTTCTGCATGTCCTCCCTGTGACTCAGTGGGTTTACTCCAGGTGCTCCGATTTCCTTTCACAGTCCAAAGACTTGTATATAGATGTAACTTAGTATGTGTTGCTGAAATGGCCACCGATGCCAAAAGCGACATTACAGGAACCAAATAAACAAATTGGCCAATCATGCTGCATTGCATTCTGCCATTTTTGGCCCTTGGCATACTTTATAGTTTAATTGCAGCTGACATTATTGTGTAAATACAGGTATGTGCTGTTTAACGACTGCATTGCATTCCGAATAAGCATACCTATCTGGGTGCACACAACCAACAAGGAATGAATCGGGTTGAAGACTCCGCAACAAGCAGTACAGGATCATCTTTGAAACCTTTAAATTGGTAAATCCAGACTAGTGGTACTAGTAGGACGTCACACACTTTTATATTTCACATTTCCTTCTGTGAAATTCATGACCCCAAAAAGTATCTGTGTGTAACACAGAGTGTAATGTAGTTCAAGTGCCTACAATTAAGATCTCATGAAGAGAGAACCCAACACTTTTCCGCTAAGAGTGCCATGACCTTACTGTATGTTTTATGCATAATCTTAGCATAGCTCTTAATTGATCTAACAATGACCTGAAAGCTGTATTAGATAATGTGGGCTGATGACTGATCAGATAACAGTAATGTTTATAGTAGCAGTTTTTTAACATTTAAGGAAAAATAACATGGTGACCAATAAAGTAAGCATATACCATGAGCCAACTTCTATACCAACTTCTGTTTAGATATTTTACTGAAAAAGCCAGAGAGCAAGACATTATAGTGAACCAACCTGGCACTAATAAAAGTATTCATGTTTGCAGAACAGATTTAATTTATTGCTTAATAACATTTCTTAAATGAAATAAGCATGCCTTTTACCGACCACTGCAGTGCCTTGCTTTCCAGTCTTGAATTCCCAAATTGTCCCATGCAAGCATGATTGGCTGTGTCTGAGGGAGGTGAGATAGGCCAGGGGATCATCACCTGACATTGTTAAAGTGACCCTTGGTTCTCTCAGAACCCTGTCTGGCAAAATCAATGTTAATATTAGAGAGAGAGAGAGAGAGAGAGTGAGAGAGAGAGAAAGAGAGAGATACAGAGAGAGAGAGAGAAAGAGAGAGAGAGAGAGAAAGAGAGAGATAGATAGAGAGAGAGAGAAAGAAAGAGAGAGAGAGAGAGAGAGAGAGAGAGAGAGAAAGAGAGAGAGAGAAAGAGAGAGAGACAGAGAGAGAGAGAGAGAGAGAGAGAGAGAAAGAGAGATAGAGATAGAGAGAGAGAGAGAGAGAGAGAGAGAGATTTAATCACATTTGAAGCACAACTTAATAGTATAAACAATTTTTACAGTTCAATGTAAATTGTCTCTGAAATGTTAATAGAGGTGACATTAGCAGTGTGAGCAACAGCTAAGGATTTTCCACACACCAGCCGGTAATACTGGATTAATAGGTAATAAACTAGATAAAAAAAACAGTTGGTTCCAAGTTTTTGAACATTTGAACTAAGTTAGAATGAGACTGGTGGTTAGATGAGACTGGTGATGTTTTGACACCCAGTTTGTCCACTCTGTGCCTCAGAAGCACTGGGACTTTGCTAGTCTTGCTACATGGCATCAAAAAAAGAATAGTAAAATGTTGCAAGACCGCACACCTGAGTGGATCTCCATTGAAATACTAGAAAGGAAAGACCTGAGGCTATGACTCAGCTATGATTTCTTCAAATTATTTCTAGAGCTTAATCAGGATCCACTGGCCATGACTCAAGCCCAGCATGAAGGGACACAGAGTTGAAACGTAATACAAATGGCTCACCAGAGTCCACTTAGTCACACAGTGTTTGTTCAATAAGAAGAAATGAAGATGATGAAATGCCTGACAAGTAAACATTCCATGCTGGTGATCTGGTTTCCCAGAACCTTTTCCATCTAACGTGGGGTAAGTGTAAGCTTGGTGTTGCAATGGCCTGGGACATCATTTATAAATGGGTCTGGAATGAGCATACGCAAATTTCTACGCAGGAACTTTGATTTATGAAGAAAGACTTGGCAGGAAATGATACTTAAATAAATATTTGGCAAATTAAACTTTTACCCATGTGTACAGTCACATGCAGCAATTTAGAGACAACAAATATTTGGAGACATTTTTTGCATGCAGGCAATAGCAGTGAAATGTGGACACCACCACTTTCACATGTGACGTCACATTACACCCAATAACACTGCTGCTTGAAACCCATATTTTTCTGATGAATTACAAAGCTTGTAATACATAGACAAAGTTTAAATGCAGTAGTAGCTCCAAAGAAATTACAGATCCACTGTGCATGCTGGGAGATGCCAAGGACACCACTCCTGCATTGACCTGCCAATGATACACAGCTACCAATCTGAAGGTTAGTTTTCCCTTACAAATCCTTGCACTTTCTAAAATAATACCCTAGGTCACCTAGGGATCAGCACCCGGTTCTTCTGTCTAAGCAGCACATATTAGAATGACTGGATTTGAGTGCCTATTCCTTTATGATAATGACTGTTTATCCTAACCCCCTAAGGGATTTTACAAACTCAAGACATGACTTGGACTCAAATGTAAATAAATAAATGAATAAATAAATAAACAAAAACAGACTTCCTGCTCGACTTGGAAAATACTCGAGAGCATTCACAAACCTGTTTTCAACATAATTTATTTTTATGTATTAAAATGATATTAAGGACGTTTGAGCCTTTCATGTTCCTTATCACATTGCATGGCACTGGATTGCTGTAACACTAGGGAGCCCAGACTACTATACCCTGACTTAAAAGTTTAAACTAATTTAATAGAGAAAAAAATGTTAAACTAGATGTATTGTTTATTACAAGCAGTAGACTAATTAGAAACATATTCTCTCTAGAATTCTCCCTGACTGCAACGGTATGATTTTATTCATTTCTTAAATTCTAACATTAAAACATGTTATTCATAATTCAGATTCAGCACTAAGGTAGATGTCTGTTAATTAGTTGTATATCACACTTTTGATATTTCGATGTAAGGATCATAAAGCCTATATTAATGAGCATTACATTTATTTTTCCAACATAGATGTTCAAATAAAAAATCTCTACTGCCTGAATCCCTGGAAGGGAATCCCTAAATGCATGTGATTGCATGTTATAGGAGCCAACATAAGGATGAGATTTCTCAGGATCCAATGCACCCTGTGGTCCAAACACTCTCCTCATGTTTCCATGTTCCAGGGTAAGACCCCTGTACGTACTACTAACATTACACAGTATACATGATTACAAAAGTAAGTTAAAATCACCAGGATGAATTAAAGAACCTCCTACGATGTCCCCAAATTTCATCCTTATCAATGTACCACTGGGAAAATCTGGTGTACAGAAATTTCCACAATTAATCACAGAACTGAACAATGGACCAAGGTTCAGTCCCAAACCACTCAGGACATTCACGCAGAGCAAACCAAACAGGATTGACATTTCACTAGTCTATTTTGGCCCAAGTTAGTGGTGCAGCTGGGTTGTATTTTCCCAACTATACATAATTTCTCATGTGTATCGTTGAAGTTTCAATCGTTCATTGTCTTATGAACAACAGTAATATTAATAAAGCACATTCATCCTTTTTTCATGTTTACAACAGAAAAAACAATGTAGGGGCTTTATAAATGACAGAAATAAAAGTGAGATCTCAGCAAGTTATGCAACATGTTCAGGCCCAACAGAAAAACATACTACAGTACTGCATTGTGAATACAATCTGTCATTTTTGTTCCACAGAGCAGAATTCATAATATCACATACTTTATTTCTGAAGGTTTTCCCTCACACTATAAACTCCAAAGTCATTTAACAACCCCAAATCAGAAAAAAGTTGGGATAGTATGGAAAATGCATAAAGACTCATTTCATTGACTCATTTCATTTCATTGACAGTATGAACCTAACATATTTCAGGGCAACACATTGCATTTTTTTTTAATTGGAGGGGGGCAGTTAAGAGCTAGTAATGAATTTAATTCTTCAGTGATTTCAAACATTTGATGTCAACAGGTGATTGTAATTATGATTTGGTACAAAAGCAGCATCCAGGAGAGCCCGAGTCTTGGATGAGCACAGATGATGAGGATCTCCTCTCAACAAATGTGTGAGACAGTTATTAAAATGTTTAAAAACAAAAAAATTGGAAGGGATTTGCATGTTTCTTTTTCTATGGTGCATAAAAGCATTAAACGATTCAAGGATTCAGGAGGAATTTTAGTGTGTAACAGCCAAGGGTGCAATCCTTCAGATGGCACTGCACCAAGAAGCACTATTAAACAATAGCTGATATAACCACACGGGCAAGGGATTACTTTGGCAAACCTTTGTCAATCACTATAATACAGAGTTATGTTTACAAATACCATTTAAATTTAACTGTGCAATAAAAGAAGCCTCATGGCAAACATGTCCAGAAGTAGCATTTTCTGGGTTTCTCCTTGCTTCTCTGGACACAGAGGCATTTAGGATGGACCATCAATCAGTAAAAACATGTATTGTTGACAGATAAATCAGTGTTTTGGACTAAAGACAAAGAGGACCATCCAGTCTGTTATCAGAAAGCGGTTCAAAAGGCAGGGTCTGCCATGGTATGCACTTTGTGTCAGTGCCTGGTGCTTGGTAAATGCAGAAATGCAGAACATTAATGCAGAAAAGTATACTTAGACCTTAGAACAACATACACTGCCTTTAAAATACCATATTTTCCAAGGATGTCCATGCATTTTAAACAAGAAAACATGCTGCACACGGATTCTGGACTGGTCTGCCTGCAGCTCTGACTTGTCCCCAATAGAGAATGTGGAGGAATTTGGAATAGAAAAATCTGACAATAACAACCCTGTATTGTTGTACAACTTAAGACATGTTAGGAGGAATAATGGGACAAAATAACACCTAAAGCGCTAAATCACTAGGTATCCTCTGTGCCACAACATTTTTTAAGTGTGGTGATATTAAATGTGTTACAGGCCTGAATTGGAGCAATAGAGGATAATGAAGTTGATCAGGCAAAACATGAATTATATCAGGTTTATATGATATAATTCATGTCTGAAATAAAATAAAATATAGCATATGTCTGCAATGAAGTAAAAGTCAAAGAAAATGTAAGAAACATTTAAAAAAAACATGCATTTTTTGCATGTCCCAACTTTCTGATTTGGTGCCTATAAAAGGAAAAAAAAATATCCTGGAGTGTCAGGAAGAGATTAGGTTAGGAGGCCGTCTATAAGAAATGTTCAGTCCACAGCAACTCGAAAGGTTTCCTTGAGTAAATAAAGTTGCACCTTTACGAGCATGTCATATCCTGGGGGATACACAAATAGCTCATAAAACATAAAGGTAAACATTGCGTGATTTACAGCAGCAATACACTACGCTATGACAAGATGGATGGATGCATGATTGCTCTGAAGAATACCGCTATATGCATCTGGCCACTTTATTAGGTACGTCTGTTTAACTGCTCATTAATGTAAAAACACATCAGTATTTTGGCGATTTAAGTGATTTAAAACATAACATCGTTGTTCGTGTTGGACAGGATAGTCTAAATATTTCAGAAACTGCTAATCTTTGTGGAATGTCTCCAGCACCTTGTTGAATCTATGCCATGGAAATTAAGGCAGTTCTGAAGGAACCTGGTACTACCAAGTTGTTCTTGCATCCTACACTGGAGCTGAATTTTCACTTCACAGGTGCACCCAACAGTATTGTGCATTAAGACAAGCAACAGTAACCAGAATGAATATATTAAAACGGTTATAGTATAATCTCCATTTCAATTTGAAATTATCCTATAACCTATAAGCAATAAAAGTCTCATAATAATGACATAAAATCTAATAAAAACATCATTATGTCTCATAAAAATGACATAACGTTATAATAGTGACATAACATCTGGAAACAACATCATAATATCTCATAAAAATGACATTCTGAATGGGGCTTAATTTTGAATCGCATCAATACACTTCTATCGAAGTTCAGTAGAATTGATTTTGGATTAAGGAATGAATTAACCCACATTCATTTTTCATTTATTGATATCAAAATTGTATTACTTTGCCTTCATGATGCTTCCCCATTAGTCTTTGGTATTCTTGCAATAAGCAAGGTTTTTGGATGTTTAGAATTAATACCTCAGTGATACCCATGACATTTTAGTAATGCATATTCACCTGATGAATAATGCACAGTTTCTTTTACACCAGCCTAGTCTGGAAAAGCTAAACTAATTTTTTTGTTTAAGGACACTAGTACGAATAGCCTCCCAACACAGCCCCCAAGTACCGGTAGTTCATGTTCCAGTCTGTAACGCATGCTGGATGCACATTTGAGTTATGTTTTAAACCTGATTTCTGATGTTCATATCTTTGCCCATTTTGGGTTACTTAGATATTGTCTTTAATTTGAGACTCGCATGCATGTTCAAGGAAAAAATTGAACACTATACTTCCAGCCAAGTCCAGTGAATGTTATTTATTAGAGCAGATATAGGGTGATTTTCCCCTTCCCTGGATGCTTGTCAGTTTATACGAAAGAGGGCTTAAAACACTATGATGTAAATTTTATCTCTAATGATTGGTCCTAAAAGAAAGATCGTCAGTGCAATGAATTGGTTTCAAGGGGCAATGAGGCCCAAACAGCAACAGTTGTACACACACACATATCTCTCTCTCTCTATATATATATCCTATTTCAAGGCAGTGTCTTTCCTTGGACCCTAACCCAAGCCCCTAACTCTAACCCCTAACCCCTGGCCCTAAACCCTAACCCTAACCGCTAACCCTAAACCCTAACCGCTAACCCTAAACCTTAACCCCTAACCCTCTAACGCTAAACCCTATTCCCTAACCCTTAACCGCTAACTTTAAACCCTAAACCCTAGCCCTAAACCCTAACTGCTAACCTTAACCCTAACCATAAACCCTAACCTCTAACCCTAAACCTTAACCCCTAAACCCCTAACATATAACCCTCCAGGAACACTGAGTGGCGTAAGAAATGAGAATATGTTGACTGGTCAGAATGTATTGATCGTTAGATTAGGTGTATAGTGATTAGTCCACAAGCACCTGTGCTGAGCTCAACTGCCATCTGTAAGAATAATTGTACTCTGTAGCCATATAAACAAGAGATTGTCATGTTTAAACTGAAAAAAAAACAACAACAAACCTAACACAAATTGTCTGACACTTAAGTTCAGTGTCTGAACAGTGCCTATATTTATTCACTTTCTGCATTTCTCTGGAACAAATGTTGGAGCTCCCTTGGAGGGAGCACTGTAGGGGAGAGTTCCTTCCAAACTGCTCCCTCGAACTGATTCGACTGAAAGGGCTTTATGGCAACTCTATCCCCAAGCTTAAACATAATGTTGGCAGTAACATCTTCATCATTGACTAAACTCATTCACAGTGAATGATTTTTGGCTTTTGCTCTGAGGATGGCAATTCTCTGATTCTATAAAGGTACTAATGGGACACCTAGTCATCATTCAGATAATCAGTAAATTTTTTCCTTCGCTACAAAAAACCTTAATCAAATCTTGGTACTCCACCACCCTCTCACTTTCACAGCAGCAACAGCAATGACTTGTGGACCCTGGCTAACTGACAATTGGTGGTCCTAAAGGCCAACCGTTGCAATGCTTTGCAGCCAGGAAGAATGGGAAAACATTTGTAGATTTTCTTCTAATGATAGTGACAGAATAATAAATCACAATGTACCATGTGATTTTACTATACAGTACTTTATACTGGATGTCTGTTTTTGTAGGGTAGTCATAGCTATAATTGTTACCATGCGGATGAAATGACATCTCTCAGTTACAGAATTACCAAACATAGTTTACCGAGATCCATGGTGAAAGAGAAAGAATGAGTAGTTTAAATGATGTTTCTATTAATTAACTTCAATTTCACAAAGCATATTGAAATGCATTTAATCTTTTTTTTTTTCAATTTTCTTCAAACTTTCATGCACTGTTCATGTCTTTCGTAATAGGTATTAAGTGAAATTACGTCTGCAACAAATCTCTGATGTCATGCTCCTTGGTACCAGACCAAAATCATCTCAGTGCAAGGAACAAACAGATTTCTCTACTGAGTACTGAAAGAAAGTATTAAAAAAATAAAAAAGAATGACTGAAACATCCAGGCCAAACTGTTTGTAAGCTTTTGATTTTGATGCACATAGTGTTCTTAATCAAAGCCAGCAATGACTCACTGAGCAATGTGCTTGTTTCATCATTCAACAATGTCCAGAATATATTCAGTGTTGTTCAGGGTAATCACACTCTTATCAGTACAAAAGACTGGATGATATGCATGGCATCTTTCATATAGAATGACACACTAAAGCAATGGCCTAGGTTGACACTGCATTCATATTTGACCACAGGATACATCACTTATGTTGGTGACGGTAACTGGAAATATAATGTAAATTACATATATTACACATCAGTCACTTTATTAGGTACAACTTGCTCTTTCCTGAATGATACATGCCAACACATTAAAAGGTTCTCTGGATTTGGATTTGGATTGAGATCTGGTGACTGTGAGGGTTATAGTACAGTAAATTCAACAGATTTAGACTGGAGCTTTGTGACAGGCACGTAAAAGATTGGTACCCCTGTGGTTATAAAGGGATGCACATGGTCAGCAACAATACTCAGGTTGGCTGTGGCATTTAAACAGTTTGTATTAAGAGGACAAAGGATGGCAAACAATATCCCCTGCACCATTAGACCACCATCATCAGCCTGAACCATTGCTACAAGGCAGGCTGGATCCATGTTTTCATGCTGGTTACGCCAAATTGTGACACTACCATCTGAATGTCACGCAGAAATTGCGACGTATCAGACCAGGAAATTGTTTTTCAAATCTATTGTCCATTTTTGGTGAGCATGTGTAAATAGTAGCCTCATTTGCCTATGCTTAGCTGATGGAGTGGCACTGTGTGGTCTTTCACTGCTGTATAACATCCGTTTCAATGTTTGATGTGGAGATGTTCAGTCATGTTAAGATGTTATTTGAGTTACTGTTGCCATTTTAATAGCTCAAACCAGCCTGCATATTCTTCTCTGTCTTCTGAAATCATCAAGACAAGGAACTCCCACTCACTGGATATTTTGTTTGTACTCAAACCAGCCCATCTAGATCCAATAACCATGGCAATTCCATCCAAATAAGTTAAATTAACTTTCTTCCCCTTTATGATGCTCGGTTTGAACTTCGGCAGTTAAAAAGTTGTATCTAGGAAAGTGACCTGTGTGTGTGTGTATATACACACTTTATATAAGACTTTGGATTAGTCAGTTTTGCATATGATAATCTCAGAAGCTGTACACAAAGCTGTCTTCTCTGTGCTATAGCTGTCACTTGCTAAAATGTTTAATCGTCATACAAGACCAAGTTTATTATTTTGTAAATCAATCCAAGCACTATGAATATAATTAAGTGGACAAATCAGAGCCCCATCCAAAATCGAACAGATAATCTGGGGATGGAATTGAAGACAGAAATCCAATATTGACCACACACTGAAATTTGTTTAAACTCTGAACAGTTCTCAGTGTTTCAGACTGTAGAGTACTAAATAAACAATTGAAAGTTTTAAAGCTGGCTCTCCTAAACTACCACCGAGCAAATTCTTTAGTTGAATTATATGCCACTTTAGATAATGGAATCTGATCAGGCCTGCCATTCTGTGCTTTTAATTAAAGTTAATTAAACTCAAACAGGTCTTTTTTTTTTACTTTCATTTACTATTTTGTGAAATTTGAAGGGTATTTGTTGTGGCAGTCAATAAGTGTTTGAGAGGTATGATCGTGTCTTTTCAGAGGTCATCACTAATATACTATAGATGCTGTAGCTGAAAATAGCATTTAACATGTACACAAATACACAGATCAAGAACACAGCTCATGTACCTACCTGTCTGACAGCAGGCTCGTGAACTTACAAAGTTCTAATGAGCCAATCGGAGTTATATTGTGTGAAAGCAATTCAATTCAATTTCAATTCAATTTTATTTGTATAGCGCGTTTTACAATAGACATTGTCACAAAGCAGTGTCACAAATTAATTCCCTATGAATTTCCCAATGAGCAAGCCAATGGCAACAGTGGCAAGAAAAAACTCTCTGAGATTAAGAGGAAGACACCTTGAGAGGAACCAGACTCAGAAGGGAAGGGAAACCCATCCTCTTTTGGGTAATAAAAATAATAAACATTATATATAAAACATTTAAATGTATTAAGTCTATGAAGAGATGGGAAAGCACTTGCATGTAGGGGCACATGAGCCAAGTTTAAGGTCAAAGAAAAAGCGGTCAAAAAAAAGCAATAAAATATAACATTATACAGCTGATAAATGCTTCCTGACCAAGCCACGTTTTTTTTCCCTTCCTCGCTTTATTCACTATCTCGCCCAGTCTAACACTCACTTAATTACATATGTTTACAGGTTATTTCTGTATATAGAATAAATCCTTCAACTGCCAGGATGGAAAACAAACATGTGACATTGCTCATATCAGGAATTAAGAGGATCCGGGAATACTGAGATCCAGGAAGACTGTCGTGCCAACAGAGGGAGGAAGAGGAGCAAGGAAGGGGATGCTAGTCGCCTCCCATTGACTCCGCTACTTATGTGGCCACACAAAAGTTATGAATGGAGTTTAGAGTTTTATTTGTTGATCGATTTCCTCGACATTCACTTTCCTGTAGCTATATTAATATCAACGGCTGGGAGCATTGTCCTGAACACTCCTTAAATGTCTTGGCAGTGAGTTTATGGAGGCTGGATAAGGAGACGGAGGTTTGTTTTATCTGATAGGAAAACACTGTGCTCCATTGATACAAACGTTATGCCGGTAGCTTAATTGTCCTTTAAATGCCATATGATAATATTAGGTCATGATTCAGTAGGCCTTGGCTGGTACATGTAGTGCTTAGGGCTATGAGAACATATTCCATGATGTTACTGCTGGCCATTGTCTGAAAACATATCACCTTGAGTATAAGGTTAAATGTAGTATTAAACATATTTTTATTAACATTCAATCATTATACATTCGTTATTAAAATAGACTAAACTAAACTGTGTTCCATACGTTATGTACAAATGAATCTTCTGTTGCACCCACCCTCAAAAGGAAACTCTGAAGTCATTTGAATAGATTCATAAATAAAGTTTTTGCTTGACAAATGAGTGCTGCAGATATAATTATATCATGCATCGTCTTAAATTCAACTGCGCTAGGTATCATGTTATGTTTATTAACATTATTCTGCAGAAAGTGCTTTTCAATAAGCAATATTACACTACATATATGAAGAGACCACTGCCATTCATTACCTTCACTACTAGAACAGACTAGTAATACTGATGGAAAAATGGGCATATTTAAACCATAATCAACTTTATCAGTCTGTATACTATGGATTATTGTTTTTTATTATTGCATTATTGTTCCAGGGTACCACTGGCGCCACAACTAAGTGTTGAAAGCTTTGGCAGAGTCTGGCTGTCCAGCACAGCCAGACCCAGGCAGCCCCGAACTCTAAATCAACTTCTTTACAGTGGGGCAGAAGGCACAACATTACCAGCCGAAGTCAATAGGGAGGCTCGTCACCACTGCTCACGATTGTCAGCTTCAAGGTCTCGGAAGAAAACTTAAGTTCCCAACCAACATCACAACCACTTCTCACTGCCCAGACATGGTACATAGCCCTAACATCTGAGTCTACTAAACAAGTGGTTATCCTGGAACTGACTGTCCCCTGGGAAGATTGGGCTGAAGAGGCCCATGAATGTAATGGGGTGAAATATGTAGAGCTCAGCCCAGAGTGCCATAACAATGGCCAGAAAGCCCACTGTGAGCCAGTTGAGGTCTGATCATCCCTGGCTGGGTCGCCCGGTTGAGAGTGTATGAAGATTAAGACCCTAAACACCCTATGAGCCTGGTTTCCACACTGATGACGAGTCTAAGTAGCACCAGAAGGTGCATTCATATTATTTGTCAAATGTGCACCAGCTCAGAGGACAGAATGGTTGTTAATCAGGACTTAAAAATGCAATAGTATGAACACTTTTTTTATGAACTCCAGCAAGAAGAGAAGAGATCTCAAAAATTAGTCAGATCTAGCAATCGTTTTGTCTGCCACACTCACAGCATGTCAAGCTTACATATCCAGAAACTGAAGTGTGTACTGATCCATACCATTTCCTAAAATGACAAATATGTATTAGATGTAATCACAATAAAATGCCATAATATTCTATGAAATAAGGAGGACATACATTTGAACTAAATTGGAATCCATGTGGGTGAATAATAGTTACATAGACAAGCCAAGCCAATTCCAGTACTCCTGCTACTCTTAACTCCAATAAATTAGAAATTGAGTGCAAATGCAAGTGGTGACACAAGAGGAAGTGTGTGTGTGTGTGTCTGTGTGTGGGTCTTTGTATGGGCATGTGTGTGGGTGTGAATAAACAGGGGTAAGTGACAGTGATGACGCACAACTTGGCCTTTGTTTCCGTCTAACGTTAAATAAAATAGGGAGGCAGGGGAGGCGTCTCCCCAATATGTCTCCTTTATAACATACACAAAGGAAAAAGTGATATGAGAAACAGAATGAATCATTTACAGCTCCTGCCTACAGTACACGTAGAATGCATTAGAGGTTGCCACAGTACCACATTATCTGTAGGCACTTTTAAAATACAAAATTGTTTTCAAATACTTGACTGATTAAAAATACATTGTAAAACATTCATTAAATACCCACACACACATATTTATGTTTATACAATACAATAAAGAAATGCATGTCTTTGGAGCGTGGGGTGGAAACCGTACCTGGAGTAAACCAACGCTGGAAGAACATGCAAGCCCAAGGTCAGGGTTGATCCGGTGATCTCCGAAGCTGTGCCACTTTGGCTTCAAACAACAAGAGAATGTAGGCCTTAATTTCCAGGGAAACTGCTCATGTGCTAGTCTAATATATTGTTATATCAAAACTATGTTAACGCTCTTCTGCCAGGCGTTCTGTCAACTGTTTCAGAATGCAGCAGCATGTCTGGTTTGATTTACAAAAGTTTACTCATGTCACCTTACTGCAGCTTTTTACCATCAGACTGATGCTCACCCTATAAATTAAAAATTTACTTGACTTAACCCAACACAAAAGATAAAAGGAAAACAACCATAAAGACATTTCAGCATACTAACACTCGAGTGGTGAAAAAACCTTTCACTGGATGTCTGAATGGCTGAAAGGCAAAAGTCTCACATATTCACTCGGCACTTAAGTGAGGACTGAAACTGCATCAGTTTCCATATTATACTCACATGGTCAATATTATGCAGAAACCAAATGAAATAAACTTTAGTCAGTTTTGGAAAATATTCTAAGTATGCATTATTTTAATTACCATAGATTTCAAACCAAGGATTTAGTTTTAGCATTAACTGTTAAAAACCTTAAAATTTAAAATGTATTAAGCATAAACGTACTTGCAATTCAATGTATGCCTTTTTGCTCAGCAAATATTTTTGAATCATCACTCACAAAAGGCATCCAAGAAGATGCTCAAATATTACATGTACTGGAGAACCTGGCATTATGCTGGCATATTTTTTGTCAGGAATCTCTAAAATATACAAAGCCAATAAAAATAGATTTGGTTACGTATAACTAAATGAGTGGGATTACAATTCAATTTGGACAAAATCACTTACATGCTCCGTTGACCACTTCTTTGTCAGAGAGACAGAAAGAACAGTAATTGTTTTAGCCAGAATAAACAAGCCGCTCATCCCCTGGTGGAATTTACAGCCCGTGCACAACATGCAAATCCCCCATGACCACAATTCTCCAGTCAAGCTGTTCTTATTTGGCCAAGGCGTCTGGCTGTAATATATGGGTCATATATCTCAAAACAGGGAACTAAGACAGAAAGCAGAGTTCTTGTAGGTCATTGATCAGAGTATTAGAGCATGTACACACTCCAAACGCATGACAGATAGATTAAATGTTCAGCAAGATTAAATACAATGTTAAATACTAGGTGGACTGAAGTGTTTTAAACATAACATAAGAGACAAAGATTCTGGCGTCTGTGCTCCATTACCACCCATTTAAACCCCATATATTTTCAAAACTGTTTAATGTAACTGTAACTTTTTATTTAATTCATTAAATATTATTAAAACTTTCCCCTAATCTGTGCCAGAGCCCATCTCTTTGCTGTCCTCAGGCTTCTTAGAGGCCTCCTGTTGGAATGTGTGAAATGTGGATTAGCAGACGGCCTGAAATGTTCCTGCTGAGCTCAAAAGAAAAATCCAGACAGACGGACAGGGGGAAAAAGCACACCATTTTGATCACTTTCTCCTTTTTGAAAAGAAAGGTAGATCCCCACCTGCTATGGTCATTAGGTTTACCCTAATTAACTGTAAAATTGTGCATAGTCCTTTCACTTTTATGTCTTTTATGACATTTTACACACAGAAGTAGCATGTAACACCTTTACAGAAATATTTGCTCTTTCCTGTAGCATTAGTGCATGTCTAGTAGGAAGACCATCTATAAGTGGCTTTTGATTAGGGCTTCTGCTAAATGCTAAATGTAAATATACCTACTCATCTATACTCATTGTCCATCAGTTGCACATAGCACATAGATGCACTTTGTAGTTCATCTGTTTCTTTACATACTTTCCCTTTTACTCTGATCTATAATGGGCAGGAAGGAAGTTTAAATGCCTCACTGTCTCTACTCGACTAAAAAAAATCAACAAATCCAGCCACCAGTATCCTGTAGGCAGCCTCCTGTGAGCACTGATGAAGAATTAGTATGACCAACACAAACTGCAACAACAGATGAGCAACTGTCTCTGGCTTTACATCTTCAAGGTGAAGCAATAATGTGGGTGTGTCTAATTAAGCGCACAGTGAGTGAACACAGTGTAAAAACTCCAGCAGCATTGCTGCATCTGATCCATTCATAACAGAACCAAACAAAAATAGTACCTGATCTGTACTGGTCCTGTGGAGATTCTGACTACTGGAGAACATAGTAAAGGGGATAAACAAACTATGTCGAGAAACAGATGAACTACAGTCCCTAATTGTAGGACTAGAATTCCTCAATTTCCCAGAGGGAACGCTCCCAAAGGGATCAATAAAGTTTATCCTTATCCTTATCCTTAGAAAGTGTTTCTATATAGTAAGTGGAACTGATAAAATGTAAAATAACTGTAGAAATGCGGAAACATATAATAAAATTGCCATTGAGTGTAAAACGATTACCATTAGCTTTTATTTCCTAAATCGCTTGGGGAACTGACATAATTTATTTCAGGTCGGTTACAATATTTATGGTTTAGTGGTACATTGTATCTTGCTGTGTGTTTTATATGTGTTCATACAGAAAAAAACAAAATGTTTGCATTGTATAATAAAACATAAAAATGTATAGCCAGTGTATGGGCATGTATGGGCACCTATCCAGGTGCTCCACTAGTGCTTTCTTGAAGGTTTTAATTAATTCCCTTGGGAGTTATCCCAGTCCCATGTACAAAATTCAACACTTTCTCTGGTTACTGAAGCCTCTTATGTGCTGGGCTAATGTGAATAAGATGCTCACATTATTGCAAAGGGCTTGCAGAAAAGTTTGGCTTATACATGGGAAATGTGAAGCATTATTCCAATGTACAGGGTTGCAAGTAAAAAACACTCTATCAATGATCTTGGGTCATAAATGTCAATATCTAAATGATCCAACATAACACTTAAATAAGCTTGAGGTATTCCAGAGACCAGTGATTTGGTCTGAAGCATGTGTGCAGTAGGAAAAAAATGAGAAGCATTTCTGAAAAATAACATACTGGCAACAGTGGGGCATGGGGTGCTTCTATTTTGCAGGTTTTGTTTTAGTGTTTGTGCCAGTCAGCGAGACCAGAAATATTTTGTGGACTGAGGAAAATATGGTGTCTACAAGATACGATCATGGATGTGATGCCAGCTTAAAAACCTAACATACGAAGACTGTTTGGTCCAAAATGGAATGCATGTCATTTCTGACAAAGGTACTAAAGTTTTACTTCATACTGGTTCACATTGAAGTGAACATTTTAGAAAAACAATATGCAATTTGAGAAGGATTTTTTTAAAAGGCTGTATAAGCAAAATTGTTTAACTGAAAAGCAAACATTATTGTGTAAATTAGTTAAGTCGTCACATGTTACTCCAGTTCCTCATCCATATTATTAGGGGCGGGTGACATGGAAAAAACACAATTTAACCATGATAATGAAAGACATTTTCACGATACACAATATTTATCATGACACATGATTGCATACAAAATGTATCAGTAGCGGCACATTCTTTAAAACTACTATTCAAATATTATCTCATATTTACAAAGTAATTATGTTTAAAATGTGTTGCCCTTTATCAATTATAGGACTAATTAGTCTGTGTCCTTTAAGTACTGACGATATCTTAGATCTGCTTAGAAAAGATGATCTATCACGATAAAATATATCACAATACGATAAAAATATGATCATATATGTTAAAAAAAATAATCATCATTACTTTTTTCTTTTAGTAGTACAATATAAACCATGCAGCAACACACCGATGCTAATTTTACTTTATATTTTGATCTGATTTACTTCAGAAATCATTCAACATGTCTTTGCAATATTCCTCTTCCATAACGTGTAAAACAGGTTGTGTAATGCTGGACTGCTGGCTAATATTTCTGCACATTGGGACATCTCCTATGCATCACCACACATGCATTTACAACACATTTTTAAAACTTGGGTTAAAAGCCACAGTCAAAGCCTCCTCTAACCACCAGTTCATTCGTGAACTCTCAATGACTCAGCTACCATCTGGTTTTCATAGAAAGAAATATCTTGTCTTTCAGTTTCTTATTCACTCTCACTTTTTCAAAGTCACAAGCAAGGAGAACAGGGAACTGTTGCTTAACATACTGGCATGACTTTAATGCAGCACTTTCATTGAATTCTTTCTACCTTTTTCTAAAGAAAACAACTGTGCTGAGAGGAATTACAGCTTTGGAACATGTTACATAAAGTCATGCATGAACACCATGCAGACCTGCTCACTAGAATATGAAAAAAGACATACTAAATACTGGTGGTGAGCGTATTATTACTATAATTACACTATCGGTCAGGAATCTTAATCGAAAGTCCTTCTCTAGGATAACTCAACATTTAAATTCCAGTATCAATGATCCATCAAATTTGTGTACACGTGTAGCTGCTGTGGGAGCACTATAATCTTTTGAGATCACAAAATTAAAAAGAAGTACAAATGTGTTCATACAATGTATGCATAAATTATACTGTATATGAGGAAGAGACAGACAGACACAGACAATTTTATTGCAGACAGAATAAATTCGATGCATTCCAAGTTGTGCTTGATCACTTTCATTAGTTTATAGAAATCCTGCATTTCAGGCCAACAACACATTCAAAAAATGTTCTCCACACCACAATACACCACCCGATATGCCTCACAGACCAAATATGTAAACACTGCTTCTGGTCATGGTTAACACAAGACTTTTTCTTGCGGAGTAAAAAGTCTGTAGTGCTTGATACAGGTTTGCTAAAGTAATCCTTGGCTCATGTGGTTATAATGGCTATTCTTGAATGGCGGGTGCCGTCTGAGGGTTTAAAAAATGTCATATAAATGTATACACTCTAGATGGAGAACATTTAAATAATTATGTCTTGCATTAGTGGACACACTCCTGACACAGTCCTGTTGTCACTGCTCTCTAGTGAACATCAGGATCATGGTCCTGCTTTGCAGGAGTTTGTAAAATGGTGTGATCGCTCATACTTAGTGATGAACATTTTGAAAACTAAGGAGATGATTATTGACTTTTCTAAGTTGCCACCCTTGAATTGTGATACCTTAATAAATGGATGAGTTGTTGAGAGAGTTAACACTTACAAATACTTGGGGACAGTCTTTGATGACAAATTAAAATTTGAAGACAACACAGAGGCCATTTTACAAAAAGGCCAGCAACGTTTGTATTTACTGAGAAAGTTAAAGTTAAAGTTAAAGCTTTTTCTGTTGACACATCTGTTTTGTTTAGTTTTTATTGTTCTTTTATTGAGAGTGTTGTTTCATTTTCTTTCATCTGCTGGTTTCAG
>JAVSBV010118579.1:0-19695 GCA_033117975.1 Parotocinclus spilosoma | reverse complement strand
AAATCGTACAATAAAGGTTTAATAAACATTTAATATGTTACATAGCACGTCCCGTCTTGTAACATAGGGCATGTTCTGTTTAATCGGACCAGCCGGTTATTAGGACCAAAACGATCGGGTCCCGATGTGGTCCCATTAACAGGAATGGACTGTACTTTGGTTGGTGTGATCTTTGGAGGACAGATGGATGTTTACTGTGGAGGTATGTTTAATATACAGGATAACTACAGATCAGATAAGCTTGTGTGGTTCTCCATCTGGCTACATGGTATCAGCCATCTGCGCTCTGGTGATTCATCGGCGTTGCTTACCGAAGCTCCTTCAGAACCACCAACATTGAGCACGGTGAGAAACCGGTACCCGTTATCAGTATAATTAAAGAATGTCATGGGGTGAAGGTGTTGGACCATAGGCCAGAAAGTCCTGGACCTTCAGGACCTTGGGGAGGGGCTTGATATGCTGCTCAAAGCGGACAGACAAAACACACCTTGCCAGAGGTGGGATACAAACCAACGCCCTACCAACCAAGTCACTTTGGCCCCCACAATGACGTAGCCAGACCTGGTCTTTGGTGAGTCCGTGATATGACCGTCCACTGTTTCCAGTATCGGACTACTGGTTGGGACAGAGGGTTCTGGCACAAATACTCCGTATTTTCTAGTAGGTTTGACTCTCCCGTCCTGAATTTGGCCACCACTCTCGTTGGCGCCACATGGATAAAAGTCCAGTCCTAAATCAGTCTTTGTTAGCATGTTGCTCTTCAGCCTGAAGAACCACCATCGCTGGAGGCCACCAAGGAGCAGACAGCGGGTTGCCATGACTGCGACGTGTAAATTACACGGCCTGGCTGTGGAGCCGTTCGTCACGTCTCATTTTACTGTCTGGACGTTACTTACTGGAAGTAAGCAGCTAGTAAGAAGGTGGACGGACGACTTGACGAGATGTTCTTGTTCTGTAGATCCTCCACGTCCTCCAATGGCTGGTCAGAAACGTGGCCCGTGAAATCCCAGGCCGACACGGGCCGAGATTTTCCAGCGTGGCAGGTTGATGATCGCCGGAGTCGCACCAGAACAGAAGCTTTATTTGTTCCTTCCTGACTTTTGACCTTCTGAGGAAATGACCCTGTCTCTCCTGGAGGAATTTTAATTAAAGCGAAAGCGATAGCTCTGAACAGAAGACGTTTCAGATGTGTATCGAGTCGTCAGGTTGCTCAGGAAACGAAAAAGTGGGCGTTAAAAAGTGCCGGTCCTCGATCGGACATTCAAGAGTTCTTAGTGTGGTTAGACGAGGAAAAGTGTCTTCATTGTTTAAAGTTAGATTGCTGATATCTGGTCAAAACGTTCAGACTTATTTCTATATCTATTAAGCCCAGGGTGACAGTGGCAAGGAAAAGCTCAGTGGAGAACCAAGACCTCAAAAAGGGAGCCAACTTCTCTGGGCATGCTTGGTGGTTTGAAAAAGTAGTTTGGAGTGTGTTTGTTGTTGGACCATGACTTTTGAGGTCTCAGCTCAGGTTCTGATGCAACAAGTCGTGGCCCTTTTGGCGTTCCAGTGCCACTGAAAAATAAATTTGCAACCAAGTTTTTGGAAACGATCTACAACACAATGTATTGGTACTCAGCATGCGAAGTAATAATACTGTTAAAAACAAGTTCTTACTAAATTTCAGTCAACGTTTGAAGAACTTATCCAGTATGATAGCAGGGGCTAAGTGGCTTCCTGTATTTGTAGTAAATGGAAATGTTAGGCAAAGACCTGTAGGTGGCAGTGGAGGGTAAAGACGGTAGAGGGTTTCTTGGGATTTTACATACTGATATTACATACTGTACATGTTTTTGGTCCGATTAAGCGGAATTTTGGTCCAAATAAGCAAATAACATTATACGTATTTATTAGGATTTGATTCAGTTCTTTAGGATTTGGTCCGAATAAGCGGCTGGTCCCATTAACCGGAGGTCCAATTAACCGGAATCGACTGTATATCCCTATCCAAACAGGACAGCGTTTCCCTAGGCTCCCTAATCCCTGTGCCCACTCAGCGGAAGCTTATTCACAACGTTTCTGCTTTTCTTGATCTCCAGCCTCTTCAGTTTCAGCCCGACTGGAACGCGGTACACCAGGATAATCCATAACAATGTATGAAATGGGGGGTAATTTGGGGATATTGATTGCCGCACCGAAAAACAATAGCCTTAACTCCGCTGGAAATCTCCTCCACACCGTGCGTGCTCTGTATTGCCCTGGATTTCCTTTCCATCTGGCCGTGTCTCCATAAGCCTCGAAAAGCTCGGGGTTGGGGGACCTGTCACGCTTTCCTTAATCAGAGCTTCACCCGAGTGTGTTACTGTTCCTCTTCCTGTCTTTCTGCTACGCTGGCGGCACCTCCCAGATCTTTTGGCAGCCTCTGCGCTCGCAGTCCTTCCCCATCTGTTTTCATTCATTAGGACAGATCCGCTTTGGTGGGCACCCGACACCTTTTCACGTTACAGAGCACGATATAATTAAGAAAGGATGGGAATTCACGCCGGCTTTCAGCCAACCAGGCTCCCCGTCTTTGTCTGTCTGCTCTACTTATCTACCCTTTCCATCTCTCCAGTACAGTGGGGTGTTACACAGATTGATGCCAACAGGAAGGAGCCCATGTTCATGCCAATTTACTACAAGTGTTTATGGTGCACCTAAGATGGCAAGGGGCGATAGAAAGAACGCCTTGTAACAAAATAACCATGCGCTTGATGTGCAAGCGTGTTGCAATCAGTTCTCTGGCAGTTCTGACCGTCCGCTGTAGAACAGCCCAGGCACAGTGTGGCTCTGCAGCAGGCAGCTTGTGCCAGCATTCTTCTCCTTCACTTGATTTCTCCATCAGTGGGAGGTGGCCTGGGCTTCACCCACCATGTGCACGCATGTTATTTGTGCCCACAACTTTCACGACCTGCTTGTTCGACCATATGCGTCTGTGGTCACGGGTTGGCACTGAGCCTCACAGGAGCCTTCAAAACATCTTTAGAGAACAAACTAGAAGTGTCCAACAGTAGCAGCATCTCATTACTATGGTCAATCCACTAGATGTTTGGGATCAAGATCGAAATCGTCATCTTAGTGAAGAAGGTCACAACGCCTTGAGATCATATTGCAAACTTAAAAACCCCGGAAATGGCTGCAGCATTCCATACAGGAATGGTCTTTTCCAGTTTTGGACTCGGAGCTATATCACTGGACTGCCGATGACTGTAAACCCATTTGCCATTGGGTTTTTAACAAGGGATAGCTATCAAAAAAACTGCTATTAATGGGCTGAAACAACACTGTCACGATCATTTGTGCTGACTTTAGCCCTCCTCTGACCCTTTTCGGCTTCCACAGTAGGCTGCTCGTTTGCATGCCTATGTATACCTTGGCTTCCTGTCTGTCCCGAGTAACCAGCTACAGTGCCTGACACAAGAAAGACAGGAAAATAGAGGACAAATAGCCGCAGCTTGCACTGGAGCTGGCACTGTGCTGGGAGCTATGAGGGATGACGTCGCCAACGAGCACTCGCCATTTTGACAAACACCTCCGACGACTTCCCCATCCCTAGACCTTCTTACTACTGCTCTAAAGTCCAATGAGGGTGTGATGTACACCATTATAGCAGACATTTGGCCTTGTGGGAGCTATCCAAGGACACTTTATCTCTTATCTAAATTTCTAGTGCTGACGTTTGGATCTCATAAATACAATTATTGTTACAGCCATTTTTTTATATTCTGTATTTTTTGGTTTGTTTGTTATTTATTTTATTTTTGGTCTTTTGGGATCGAGAGTTCAACTTTTTATTTTTAAACATTGCGTTCCATTTATGTTTTGGTGCTGTATCGCCTGCGTCGTTTGGTGACGTCAGAGGTTATGGGTTATATACATGGCCGGCGTCGACTTGTGGATTTAGTTTTGTGGGCAGAATGAAACACCTTTTACAACCGTATCATGGAGTATGCGTCCAATACGTTCCCGGCATAGCATTTTCATCACCCTGGAACTAAAAACAATGGAAATTGTGAATGAATGAATGAAATGCTATGTTTAAAAATGAAAAGTTGAACTCTCGATCCCAAAAGAGCAAAAATAAAATAAATAACAAACAAACCAAAAAATACAGAATATAAAAAATGGCTTCCGAGGCCAGCAGTTTACGGCTGAGCTGGTGTTGCTACCGGGTGTTCTAACGGTACAATAACAAAAAGACATTTTCCTCTTCAGAGTGCTTTGCTTTAGACTTTTTTTTTATTGTCAATTGTATTGTATTTCCCACAGTCCCATCTGATCAGGTCTAATCAGATCTTGTCTGGCCTTGTTTTGTTACTCAGCTCCATCAGTAGTTCTGGGTCTGGTAAAATATCAGTTCTTGTCCCTCTTGTGTCTGCACCAACATTTGTCTTTGAATGAGCTCACGGAAAATTGCTCTGAAAACATGTTTTTAGAACGTTCTTCCTACGGGAGCCTTTAGTTTCGTGCAACGAAACAACAAACAGGCACAACAAACAGTGCAAAGCACAGGACTTTGATTTTTGTTATTGTGTTTCAATAAACAATACACATGTGAAACATTTGTTTAGCATTCAGAATGAGGTTTATAATGACAGCTACAGATCCAAGGGTTTGAAGCTCACCAAGTTTCTGTATCGTGGTTGGAGTTTGTCATGTTCTCCCTTTAACTGAGAGAGTGATAGAGAGGCAATTTGTGCCCTGAGATACATAAATATAAATAATAAATATTTTTTTAAAAAGTAAAATAATGCAAATACATAATAAAATCCTAAATATTTTTTACATATGTCTTATATTGTACTCACATATTTTACAGTTTTTGTGTTTTTTATATTCAGCAAAACATGTCATTTTTTCAGATTTTTGTATTATTAATTCCATCCAGTTGTCTGCAAGGATCCATTTCGATCAAGGACAATGATTTTGGTCAGAAACACCTGACTTACAGGTGTCCCAAAGGTGTTCAGTCTTGGTTCGATCAGGTTTTTCAAACCATTTCGTCATGGCCTCGAGACGGAAAGGAACCCTGGCCAAGCCGCTACCCCAAACGTGGAAGCCTTCTCCTTAACTGGAGGACCGTCAGAAAAGTGTGATTCATATATTCAGAGAACCCCTGGATTCATTTTCCAATAATACTCCTCAATCCATTTTCACTAAATAAAAACAGTACTTGGTGGAACATGAGCTTGAACTTTACGGCCCCGGCTCAGATTGCCTCATCTGTGGAGGTAAACAGTGATGGACGTGAGGTGGCATCTCTCTGCCCTCTTTTGTATACACTATCTGTGGCTTTGGTCTCTGAGGAAAAGCAGATAAGAAGAATCGAGAACCTCTCACTGGATAAACTCAAGCTCTGACCTCGGAGCCATCATCCACTCAGGGAGACCTTCTCACACCGGCATTGTTATTTCATTCCTACACCTAATGCAAGACAAACTGAACTTCTTGCTGGAGGTTTTTAGAACCCCTGCACCCCTCGAGAGGGCTAACCTACATCCAGTGTCTGAATATTATAAGGAACAATAGTGCAGGCATAAAAGATGTGGGAAAGCAGCCGTGAATTTGTCAATGCCATCAAAGGAAGAGGCGTTACCCTGGAAATAGATCATTTTTACAAGCAGCCATTTACTACTGTCATGGATTCAACCTCATAACGTGCATGCATTTCAAACACGTACAGCACATCGAGGATTTTCTACCATACTAGGTCGATCATACAAGATTTTTTAATCTACCTTTTGTTTTCTATTAAAATAACATTATAGTTTTGGGGCACATCACAATAATTTATGTTATAAAACAATTTCAGACAGATAGTCCTATAGTTTTGGGCTTAAACGACATTTTTATCTTTTTACAAACAACACGGATATAATACAATAATGTGTAATTATTTATAGTATTATATAATAATGTGCATGTTATTTATATAATCAAATAAATAAATTTAAAAAATACATATTTATTTACTAATATGAAATGATATAAATATATCATTAAAATATATCTATTTGTATTATGTAAATATTATATTTTCGCTGTTATTTTGCTGTTGTTGTTTCTATTCATAAAAATGTGCCATTTTATCAAATAAATATTTATTTACTAATATAAATTAATAAAAATGTATCATTAAAACATATATATTTTTTATCGTGTCAATGTTATGTTATTTGCACATATTTTCTTGTGGTATTTTTTTATTGCTGTATTTATGTAAAAATAAAAATAATAAATAATATAAAAGATATTTATTTACTAATCTTAAATTATTTACATACATAAAAAACATATACTTTTTATCATGTCAATATTATATTATTTGCACATATTTTGCTGTTGTTCTTTTTTTATTAATTAAAACGTGGCATTTTATCAGGTTATTTATGTAATAAAATTTATAAATAATATTACAAATATTTATTTACTAATATAAAATTAGATGAATTGATATTAAAAACATATATATTTTTTATCACGTAAATATTATGTTATTTGCACATATTTTCTTGTTGTGGTATTGTTTTATCGATGTATTGATGTAATAAAAATAATAAATAATATAAAAAATATTTATTTACTTATATAAAATTATTTACATACTTAAAAAAACATATACTTTTTATCATGTCAATATTATATATTGTATTATTTGCACATATTTTGTTCTTTTTTTAAATTAATTGAAACGTTATTTATGTAATAAAATGTATAAATAATATAAAGAATATTTATTTACTAATATAAAATTATATAAATTAATATTAAAAACATATATATTTTTTAATCATGTAAATATTTTATTTTATGTATTTTTTACATTTTATTTTTAAGTTATTTTTAATATTTATTATATATTATTTGCACATATTTTGCTGTTTTTGTTTTTTTTTTATAATAAAAACGTGGCATTTTATTGGCTTTTCCTCTATGCCATTTTATTCTTATGTGCTGATGAATAAGAACTGTCACCTGGGCCACTAAATAAAATCAACATCCTGTATCCTCTAGCAGCCTACCCCAATTTTAGGATTACGTGCCACATGTTAATCTAGGAATGTCGAAATACATCCCAAAGCCGTCACGTGAAATAAGCCAGAGCTAAAATGCCATCGCAACCTTTTGCAAAGGAGAAGAAAGATCAGCTGGCACAGCGGGCAGAGCTCTCGAGGAAAGCGCATGTTTGGTGAACTTATCGTACGACCTCTGCCATCCGTGTGCAGAAGTTTGCGCTCAGACTGTTAGCCCTCTCTCTTCTCATCATGCTAATTAGCAGAGGAATGGCTGACATGGGGGTCAGAGTCTGTTATTGGAGACATTAAACTGGGTCTGGTCTCTAATGATGGAGGAGGCTGGCCCTCAGCCCCACAGTCATCAGCAGCTCCGTCTAGACTCGCTCTCAGTCCAATAATCTCATGCTAATTATCCTCAGTCATCAGAAGCTTTGGTCACTTTGTCTTAATGAACAATCAAAAGCTGCTCCGAGGTGCCGGGGAGTTTTAATTGTGCTGCTGATATGAAGAGCCTCGCAGGACTAATGCAGGACCTCAAAGCGGATATTACAGAGATGTTTCCAGATGTTCTTCCTACAAACTCGCTCTCCTGATTCTCATCGACCCCTTTTAGGGTAATTAAAGTAACGCAAAAACAATGAATGGATAAAAGAGATATTGTACTTTTCAAATAAACCTATAAATCTCTTGAGTTATGTTAGTTATCTCATATGCAAATAGCAGAAATAAAGTTCAAATGTTTTTCATGTTTTAAATTTTATTCAATTAAACTTATTTCACTAAATTGCAGATTTAAACAATTTAGTTGCGCATATTTTTTATATTTTTATATTTCATATAACTTAATATATATTATATATTCATATATATATATATATATAAACGTTATATTAAATATATTATATTAATATGTATACATTAATTAATACATACATATTAATACTTGTATATTTACATGATTTATTTAGAATTAGAATTAGAAGTTTTTTTTATTTAATTTGTTTATTTATAAATGTATGTATGCATTTATTTACCCACTTTTAGGTACTTTTATAATTCATTTAAATATATAACGCTCACAAAACTTACGAAATATGAAATATCCCCTAAATTTTGTGAGCAGTGTATATATAAATAAACTACAAAATAAAACATAAACATAAATAAATAGTTAAACAAGCACATCCATAAATGTATTAATTTGTAAATTTTCAATTTTATATTTTCTCCCTTTCTCTAATTATTTATTTCTTTAGCCATTTATAATGTTTATCTGTGTTTATTTCATTTATCAATTATTTGTGAATGAATGAACACAGCGTGTATGTTTATATTTTATTTATTTATTTTTTATTTACTTATATCAATGTGTTTATTACTTATTTATTCATAGTATTTACACGTGTTTATTTCATTATTTATTCATTATTATTTTTTAATGGATATATTATATGAATATGATCTATATTTATTTAAATATTTCTTTACTAATATAAAGTGATCTAAATATGTCATTAAAACATTAAAAAATATATATTTTTAGCATGTAAATATTATATTATTTGATTTTATTTTGCTGGGGGGGGTTTTCATCACAATGTGGCAATTTTAACAGATTATTTATTTAATAACTAAATTAACATTTGTTTACTAATATAAAATGATATAAATATGTCATAAAACATGTTTATTTTTTATCATGTAAATACTGTATTATTTTCATACAAAAAAAAAAGTTTCATAAACTTTTTACATTTCTTAATGTACATTATTTACCCTGCTTGTCCATGTCAGGGTCACTGGGGTCTCCCGAACCCATCTAGTTCCCAGTCCATAGCAGAGCTGGTTAGGGGTTACCATTGCTCCTCCCATCACTCACAGCCCAGTTGTAGCTAAGTGATGCCCAGCCTGGCAGGATGGCACCACTGGGCCTTAATCTTATAATCATGGAAACCCTACACGGGTAGCGACCAGGCCTGGACCCAAACAACGTAAGAGCGACCCCTACCTGGCCGTGCTGTTTACTGCTGTTTTACACGTTCTGATTTTAGAAAGGCTTTTTGTATATGATGGCCCCGCCCCGCCAGGCTCTGTATTAAAGACAGAAGGTTCGATGACCCCGTGTTAAACTCACAGACACCCGCGTAGCCTCAATTCACTCATGCTAATGCTAATTCCTTCCCATTAGAGCCATCATGCAAATCCTAAAGGCGGGTTGGGTCGAGGGGGATTCGAGACACTGATGAGATCCTGGGTGGCCAATTTAGTCGGGGTCAGCGCTCGCTGTGGCCCAATTCATTCCTGATTGGGCTAAAATTGTAATACATTCCATAATGTCAAATCCGATGAGCATCACAGATCGTACTGTGGAGGATTTGTATAAATGAAGCGAAGTTCAAGCGGCCAGAAGCTGTTATTTACCGACAATACGGCTAAAAAAGTGAGTGAGACACGGCTCTGACTCACCATAATAATAACAATAATAATAATAGTAATAATCATAATCATAATAATAACCCCGAACATGACATCACTCGCTTACTAACAAAGGAAACTGGAGCACCTGAGTTCTGGGAGAACATACCAAACTCCACTGAGAGAGAAACCAGACCCAAGCTGTGCCTCCTTCAACGGATAAATCTAAATATAAATATAAATACAATATCATAATGAATTAGAACTTATTATTATTATTCATGTTTATGCATTTAAATAAATAAATGCATATAAACACATAGATGCAATGAATATAAAACAAAATAAAATATGTTTTGTGTTGCTTCAATGAATGGGGGACAATGCCAGCCTTCCAGAAAATATATTAATAAATCAAATTAGATTTTTTATTATTATTATTCTTACTATTATTTTAACAAAAATAATGTAAATTACACACAAAAGAAAGAATATTTTATTAATATAAATATTATTATTATTATAAGTATTATTATTATTATTATTATTATTATTGTTGTTGTTGTTGTTACTTTTATTATTATATTAACAAAAAAAATAAAGTTATATAATTAACCTTAAGTTATAAATAATAATATATTGTTAATATTCAATTATGCCAAAATATTACAATTATGATATTATTCTTATTATTATTATTATTATTATTTATTTATTTGATATATTAAAAACAACAACTCAAAAAAACTTCCAACAATAATAATTATTATAATATTAACTGTTTTGTCTTGAAAAAATTGGAAATGTAAAACAGATTTTAAAAACAGATTTTAGGCTTTGTGCAGGTTTCGAACAAAACACAACATATAAAGTTTAGAACAATTTTAAAAAACAGCAATTGCTAATTTAAAGTTCTTGTAAACTACCCTGACATGTTAAATAATAATAATTATTATAATAGTAATGATAATAATTGTATTTTTGTTTAAATGCCAACTATATATTCAGGCTGCTTTACAAATAAAATTCCTGGGTGAAAAAAATAAATGGCGTAAATGAATAAAATATTGGCGATTTCCAGCTACCAGTTAGAATGTCACACTATCTTTGTCCACTAGGGGCACTCACGGTGCTGCAGTGTAATTATGATAATGTAACATTTGTATATGTACAATCGTAGCGTCTGTGCTTAAGATTAAAGCCTAGATGTGTTTTGAAGTACTTGCAGGCTAAACTATTTCGAATTTAACCAAAGCATGCCAGATGTGGTGAGTGTTGGTATTACACCCTAATTAACAATTCATGTCTCTCCCAGTGAACAAAAAGCTGGAAAATTCCCCAACAAAAACAGAACCCTTTATGAGACGTCCTGTTTTGAACACAAGTCGTTATTTTCAGCTTTAAAATGAGACAAAATTCAGTCAGGATGACATATTATAACAGATAATCCTGTTAAAGGAAGCACAACTTAGTTCCTGTCTCCCTCAGGACGTCTCACTGCGGTTTTATCTAATGTCCTTCTCATCAGAGCAGCCAGCTGTGTCCTGTTCCCATTTACATGCCATTTTCAATTTGCTCTTTATATTGACTCAATCCCTGCTTGCAATTAGAGGAACAAGGCTACTGCTTGTCCCCCGTCGTCGTAAAGCTCCTGTTCAAAGTCTTAACACCTGACAGAGTGGAGACTGCTTCTGCTTCTTCTGCTTCTGCTTCTGCTTCCGCTGCTTTGGGAATAAATGGTAATGGTACTTTAGAAGATTGGAGGTAAAGTAAAAGGCTTATTCTTTTCAAACACAACTGTTCCTATTATGGATTAGGTTCCACTTTACTGCATTTACATTTCGTCATTTGTTAGAAGGTCTGTGACGGTCTCACAAGGTGCAATCCAAGCAAATGTGGATTAAGGGCCTTGCTCAAAAGCCCAAGGGTTTGAACTCTGGACTTTCTAGGTCTTTATAGGAGGACCTTAACTGCTGCACCAGCGTGGCTAGATTCCAGAACGTCTCCTTTGTTTTGCGTAAGAAGACCAAGACCAGGGTCAAATCGAGTCAGAGTCAAAACCAAGACTCTTCCTAGCCGGATCCAGGTCAAGATCAAGATCAGAAGTGGCCGAGATTGAGTCGAGACCAGATTAAGATTTTTTTCATCATACAAGAACAAACTGGAAAGGAATTACTGATCAGATTTTATTTATTCATGCAGACAAAAGGCTGAAGTATTCTGGTTGAATGGACTTGGCTGGCCTCGGCAACAATTCCAAAGTCCACCTTTTACCCCGAGCCAAAGACCAAACCGAGTACAGATGAGTCCGAGACCGAGGCGACGCTGAGTTCGATCGTTTATGGCCTTGAAAGTCCTGAATTTTCAATCCCAAACATGTTCCGTGAGTGTTTTGGTGCAGCCATTTTCCAATTCCAAACAGCTTTACGGCACCCCAGTTATAAAGTCCCTCCGATCTAGCTTCCAGAGGTCATTTGGGACTATCGTCCTGCCATTTTTGCTCCTAAATACTTCCATTTCACCACAAGAACACTTCCAGCTGACCAGGGCAGCAACCTGTGAAAGTCAAGTAGCAGTTCCCGAGCTCTACTGACTGCATGGCTAAAAATGTCACCACAGCTGGTCAACCGAGCCCAATTGAGTCTTCCACTACCCAAAGATTCCCCCAGCCAAGCTTTGACGGGGACGCTTTTGCCAAATATGTGCGCAGATTATCAGACCTGACAAAGACGTATTACCTACAACCCTCAGTCTGCTTTTCCAACCTCCAACAACAACAAGCGGAGGCGCTTAAGCGAGCCGGCTCTATAAATATCATCAGTTTCAAGGGTTACTGTCTCATCTAGGTGCAGCTTCCATGACCCTGCCTCCTGCCAGATCTGCTGCGATCCCTCACATTTGGATTTATAGTCCCTCGAGATGAATCGGGACAGTAGGTGATGGGGTGCAGAGCGAGAGCAAACCAAGGAAAACAGGTGTTAGTGTAGTAAGGCCAGATTTTGATGCCATTCATATTGATTAAGAAGTGAACTGGTAAACCCTGGCTTGGATTCTGGAGTTCCTTGGGTTACAGATCATCCAGAAGGTCTCAGGCATGGTCACAAATCTTTCAGCACCAACTCACCAAAGCTTTTCTGTAAAAGCAGACATCACTGATGCCTGAACCAGCTAGACTGACCCACGATGAGGTGTTACCTCAAATGAATTCATAACAACGAAATAGAAGAGGGAGATTCAGATATGTGGAGATATCCAAAAGGAGGGCAGTGTCTGGGATCAGGACGGTGCCAGGGTAGAGATGGGCTGGGCACAGGACAGAGGCATTGGGTTTAATTGGCACCGATGGTACGGGTGAGGAGCAAGACCAGGAAGCAAGGCGCTGATTCAGTTGAGGAACCAGGCAGGAGGTGAAAAACCCTGATCTAAAGCGAGGAACCGGGTCTTGGCGGGTAGAGGTGAAGTGTGGACAGAAGAGAGGAGACTCCTGGAGGAGAAAATTGTTAGGAGACTCACCTCGGCTTCCCGTTCGTCCCGCCGTCGTCCCAGTTCGTTGTTACGGAACGATCGATGAAACAAATTATATTCCCGTATGTGATTGACGAGGCGATTAGGTCCACCTGGGACTTGTTATTTAAACAAGAGTTTCATCACACCGCTTTGTCACGTCGTCACGCTTGGTACACTACCCCGATCGTTCCGTCGTAACGCTTCCGCCATTTTGTGCCACTACGGCCAGTTGGTGACATCCCGGGGCATTTATCGCCTACAGATGGGTAAGGGAGAAATCCCTGAGGTAAAGTAGCTTTATAGGGAATTAAGTTCAGGGTTTCCCGAGGCTTAGCCTCCGCTCGCTCGCCTGCCCCAGTGCACTCCGCTAGGCTGTGCCACCCGATTTGGGATTGCACTTCCGAGCTCACGCTCGCCCCTTAGCGCTTCGGCGGCACGTTGCGTCTCCCGATTTTCTGCCCCTTTCTTTCTGTACTTTGGAGAGCCTTTTGCTCTACCTTTTCAGTTCTCCCCGTCTATTGTCCCCCGCATCGCGTATCCCCTTATTCGCATCCTTGGGTCCTTTTTTCAGAGTCATAACACAAAATAAGGTAAAGAAGAGAAGGCATAAAACAGCACCGTTTCGTTAGCCGGCAAATAACAGGATTGAAAGCAGACAATCAGGCGAGGGGTGGAGAGTAAGACGGGGTTTACATAGACGGATTGATGGGTGGAAATGACGATCTGGTTCGGTGCACAGACACAAACACACCAGAAATAGGAGGAACAGAAAAGGAAGTAAGGAAAACGGAGATAGACCTTATATAGACCTTAGATAGTCTGTAAATACAATTGTTTCCACCACTGGCCACTGATAGGGACCAAACTTTGCTGTATGCCCAACCACGTCTCCAAAATCTGGCTCTGGTACAACTCGGTAAAGCCCAATAAACCCTCCTGTCTCCTCTCTGATGCATTAGTGTCTCCGGGGCTTTAGGGTTTCCAAACACCATCCTACAGCCTGCACCATCTTAACAAAGCACCCGTAGTGTATCGCTGTAAAATTTTTACTCGCCTATAAACGCCTGGACAATTGAACCATAAAGGAAGCAGTCGTCTCTCTTCAGGTGGATCGAATTTGCTCTTTAAAAGGGAGAGTTGGAAACGAAGGCTTGTTTAGGTTCCCAAGAAATGGACCCCATCTTCGTTGTAGCTCAGTCCACTTTCTGAAGGGCTGCCGATCTTTTACGCAGCACTGCTCCTTTTGTTTATATGCATCCACACCAGTCCCCTGCTCTCACAGAAGCGCACCGGCTTTTTTACCGTAACGTTTTTTTCCTCGTGCGACCCTTTAGACTTTGAGACATGCCATTGTATCGAAAGGCTACTTGGCCTGGAGATGAGAGCAGCATTACGAATACTATAAAGGTCAGATCTTAGATTATCACAAACGGAAGGAAAGAAAGAGGATCCGGACTACACTCACTTTTTCCCATGGCTCCATGGCAAATATTTCAGACGAACCTGCCCAGTGAACAGCGGACTGGTGCTCGGGCAAGCGACTCTTTGGCATCGTGACGGGTGTGTGTGAGCGCCCTACGCGGCTGCTATAGACCGGATGGCTGCTCGTGTTGCTGTTATTTTCCGTATCCCTTTTCCCCTGCAAGTGACTAGTCTTTCGTCAAATGTTTATTTGTATACGTGCTTATGTGCTAAGGAGGTTTTTTTTTCATGCTCATATACTGTGCTCCTCGGAGGACAGTATGTGGGTGGGGCTTTTTTTATCTCCAACCTTTCCCAATGTTTACCATATTTTAGTTTTACGTCTATATTTTACGCCTATATTTTAGTTACGTCTTCCTCTCTTGCCTCTCCACCTTGTCATATTGTAAGTTCAGACGGGTAGATGGTTCCAATTTTACTGTATATTGTACCTGCTACAATGTATATGTGACAATAAACTTGAACTAACTATCGACGCCGACCCCCGGTATCCGGCCGTAACGAGCAGCCCCCTGGATCTTCAGATCTTCAGCCCTTTAGCCACCTGGGTCTACAGATTCTTGGCTCCGAAAGCCGCCCTTTACTTCTCCCCCTTTATGTCCTTTTACTTTTATGTCCTAGTTTTCTTTTTCTTTTCCTTTTTATGGGTTTGTTCGCGGTACCCTGGTTCCCATAGGCGCTGTTGCTCGGCCCCGGAAGCTGTCCCGGACCTTCTGGCTCGGAGCCATTATGGCATTGCTGAGACCCCCACCGTTGCCTTGGGACCCTCCTCGCTCCAGCCCGTTCGCGAACCCCTGGGACCCTGTCGCCCTGGACCTCGACTCAACGGACCCCAATGGACCCTCAGTGCCCAGGCTGTTTGTGGACCCCTGGACCGTTATGGAGTGGGCCCCTCGACCCCACCACGGGACTCTGGACTCTGGGCTCTACACCCCACCGATTTCGTTTCACTTATCGTTCAAATGCCTGATTTATGTGTGTTTTATTTAATAAATGTTCCTTGGTTTTCCCTGTATTTGTTGTGTGTCTGTGGATACTGCATTATGGGCTCCGACCTCTAAAACCCGATAGGGATCCTGGGGATTTAGCGAGACCAGGAATGGTCTTGCGAGATCTCCGGGATGCCCTATCGTGATGAAACGCAAGGAACTTTTTTGCAAGGAAAAAATTGAACTGAGCCAACCGAATCCACCAAACGATTGTCTGTTAATGCCAACAACATCAGAATTTTGCATCCTATTCTAATTTATTGTAATGACCATTAAAGCGAGCAAATGCTAACCTGATGGCCAGAGGCAGCTGCACGAGAGTGGCCAGCAGAGGTCGCTAAAATGTGCCGACAGCTTTCATCACTTGGCCGAAGCGGACCAAGGCGCACTTGAAATGTCATTACGTCGTTACAGGGGAAAGCAATTCGCTTCGCTTCGCCTTCCCCCCTAAGCCTGGTGCAGACGGAGAGAAAACAAGAGGCATACGAGCGGCAGGAACCGTTCAGCTGGTTCGTCCTCATCTCCGCCAGACCTCGTCATCTTTAATTCATCCTCAGCAAGAAACGTCGTTCTCAATCTCACCCGCACCCTACCTCGTCGTTTTCTGATCTGATCTGCCCCTCGGTCTGGCTCTTTGGAATTATTCACACGATCACGGCTCCCAGACACATCTGGGTCGACGGGCGCTGCTCGGTCAGCACTTAACCGCATTAGCTTTCACAACTTCTACCAGGAGGCCTTCAACTTTGGGAGGCTTAAGCACTTTTGTTTTTCTGTGGCCACGGTTTATTTTCTAACACCGTTTTCTAGCATGACTGCAGCGGCAGCACGGGGCTCAAGGTGGAAACCAGTTTTGGATAAGAGACCGCCGGGGGGCAGAAAACACCCAGATAGAAAAGTTCTGGCTGAGGTATTTACAGGTAATTACAGGTGTGGTCTGATTAGACACTGGGTCTCACTGGACAAGATGCTTCCCCTCTAGTGCTACCCTATAAAAAGGTTCTCGGGGGATACTTTTGGGTTCTGTACCTCTTGGTGAGAAATTGTTGTCTGCTAGACATGCCTCTAGGACACTTATTCGAAGGCATTTTGCCCAGTGGACAGACTTTGGGAGAAGATCGATGGACTGAGCGAAAGCAGGAGCGTTGTTTGAATGAATTGCCTCCATCTGGGCCATTTTGAGCCATTAGGAGGTGTTGGGAGCAGTGGTTTCCAGTACAGTACGCACAGAGGCCAGGCTATGGGCACCGACCACCAGTAGCACAAGCAGCTCAGACGCATTTGCTATCCACCATCCAGACACAAGTGGCACCTTCACTACACACCCCTGTCTCTGTCCGGACCATTTCCAGGATCACTGGCGAGTCAAGATTTAAATGGGAAACCTGGATTGCTATGCACTGGCACTGTATCGTCTTTAGCAACAAATTCAGGTTGTCTTTGGGATCTTATGACGGTCTGGTTCGAGTATGGAGGCCTTGTGGTGCGACATAGTGCTCCAACTGCTGGTGTGATGATCTAGTAGTGATATTAGGGACACTAACAAATCAGCGCTATGTGCAGGACATCCTAGCCATGTGATGCCTCTCGGGGCAGGGTATCAAATGGCATTTTTCAGCAGGATAATGCTTTCCCAGGAAAGTCTGGGTCAAATTGCAATACTTCCTTGGCCTGCGTGGTTGCCAGATTTATCACTCGTCAAGCATTTAAGGGAGCAGCTGAGATGGCAGCTTCAGAAACCTATGCTGTGCAAGATGTACATGCCCAAAAGCGTCACCGGTGGGCAACACCACTTGATTGTACCTTTTTTTCTAGCAGCACTACTGTTATACAAACCACACCTAAATCTCACAAACTGCTGGGCTTCACCTTCCACCCAGGTTTCTCATCTCCCTCGCATTCCCTTAGGGTCTGTAGGTAGGAAATATCTTGCTTTGATTGCTGTGTGGCTTCAGGCTGTTCCAGATGACCTGAACATTTCAGCACAGTCTGTAGTAAATAATCTCATCTGGGGGACAGCAATGACACCGGTAAAAAGAGAAACAGAGAGAGAGGGACTGCAAACGGTGAAACGAAATAAGTCCCCTTCTAACCCCCAGACGAAAAACATCAGAGCTCCAGTTAATGTTCACATCAAACAATGGAATTGGGGGGGGGGAAATATGACCTAAGTGACTTTTACTATGGCATGGCTGTTGGGTCCAGACAAAGTGCTTTGTGTTCCTTCAGAAACTGTCGAGGTCCGGGGATTTTTACCCATGGCGACCTGCGAAAAACAGAAAGCATCCATCCAGCAGCTGTTCTGTACCAGTTTGGTAACAGACCAGACAGGGTGGAGTGGATGATATGACACCTATGGTAGCGAGTGCCTTTAAATGCTTGATTAAGTACAACCTTGAGGCAAATGGGCTTCAACAGCAGACGAAATCTGAAAGGCAGAAGACTGGACGATTGGAAAACCAGTTCAGACTTCTGTAGTGTCGGTGTCCTTTTCTTTCCTCACTCCTCACGGCCTCCTAATTCCAACCGAGTATTGTTTCTAACCATGTGTACCCCAAATGATCTTCTCTGAGGCTTTGTTAACCTCATAATGACATAGATAAGACATCAGGTCAGCATGGACCAGAGGTTCCATCACCTCGTTCGAGTCACGACACACCCGGAGAAAAAGTTCACAGGGTGATAAAGTCCAGTCCTGAAGATGGAATGAAGGGTGAGACATATTTGCTTGCTTTTTTCACATCCAGACCTTTAGAATTCCTCCCCTCGTGTTCTCGAGCTCCACAAACCTCCTGTTTAATCTGCTCCCAAATGAAGGCTGACATCTATGAAATATGAATGCTCTCCATCGCGTCTCGCCCCTCGCTTCCTCCGTGGAGGATAAGAAGGCTCGCCGTCATGCTCGGTTTACAGGCTTCGACGTTGGGATTGGACTCGCGTCTTGCAGGCTGCGTTCAAGGGCGTAGGATACGCGAGTCTAGATTTGAACTGACGTGGCTGTGCCCTTAACCTTTCCCCAAACATATTCTGTACCCCCTCTGTATTAAAGATTATTATGCAAAGGCATGTTGGGGTTGGTAACATCTTGAAGGCAGTTTATATTGCTCAGCAAACTTCAATGCTTTCAGGTTGACATGTCTAAATGACCTTTACCAAGGGCCCTTACCCCACCCCGTACCATGACACGGCCTGGATTTTGAACTTCTCGCGGATATCAGTCTGGAAAAATAGTCCTTTCCTTTTTTTCATTCATTTCTTCCAAAGGAAATCTGGAATGCTGGTCGGTCTGAGAACAATCTCCATTTTAGAGGGAGGAACATGTAGAGTAAATGCCTTCCAATCTTTTCCTTAAGGACCCGTTTTTTCCTGGATGCTGCCCTTGATCTTTATTTAATTACTAATCCCAAATTGACCTTTTCCCAACCTTTTTGGAGCGTTTGTTGACCAAAAACGTGAAATCTGTCAGGATGAAAACTGTCTGCAATAAAATAACTTTAATAGCAGTAGACTAAATATTGGCAGCTGTTCAAAGGTTCGCCCGTTCGGGCGTGGTGGACGTATCTATCACCTGTCGCCGGGCGAGTCTTTCTTTATTGCCAGTGCAGGTTTGCATCGTGGGCGGCGGTGAGCATCTCGAAGCTTCTCCGTAGCCCGGGTGACCTGAGCGCCACCGTAATTGTGGGATCGATGGTAGAAAGCGTTGATGGTGTAATAGCAGGCAAGAGCGGCAAAACAATCGGAGCACAAAGTAAATAAGGCTTTACCTCATGCCCGGCCGTCCACCTTCAGGTCATCTCAGAGCCTCCGCACAAACCGGCGTCGTTCAGAGGGGGGGCGTGAGGAGGCGCAATTACACATCCATGGCCTGTCTCTCTGTCTGCACACTCAGCCAATTATCCTGTCAACACCGGGGAAATGTTCTGACCATAATCAGAGTCTGGTTTGGAGCCACGCTGTTAGTGCTGCTGTGAGAAACAAACCGGACGTTTAGTGAAGAGAACAAGAACGACAGAAAGTTTATTAGTATCAATTATAATAAGTATAATTATGTAGACAAATGAACTGCAAGAATGCAGTGCTTAAATAAAATAATGCAAAAAGAATAGAAAAGATTTTCCTTTTTTATATCATTAGACATATATATGCGGTCGGTTCCGGTTAATGGGACCACGGATCGTTTTGGTCCTCATAACTGGCTGGTCCGATTAAACGAACATGCCCTATGTTACAAGACGGGACGTGCTATGTAACATATTAAATGTTTA